>JALJEE010000238.1:0-31657 GCA_023231475.1 Seison nebaliae | reverse complement strand
ATTTGGATAAGTGATATCATTCTTTATTGTGAGATATTGACTTTTGTTAATTGGCGGTTTATTCATCTCACATTCTTCGCATTCTTTAATAGCTGTTTCTATATCCTTTCTCATTTTGGGCCAGTAATAATCTCTCTTTACGGCTTCCAAAGTTTTATCAATTCCAAAATAACCCATGTTGTGCTTGATTTATATTTTTCATTTCCTTAGGCCTGATGATTCCTTTGATATCTTGGTTCATCCTCTTTAATAAGCAAATCTTTTCGCAAATAATATAATTTACGAAATCTTTCATGATTCTTCATGACTGCTATTTCTGTTTTTGGGATTTCCTTTTCTTTTAATATCCGTAGTATATGATCTACGTAGTCCAGTTATCTTGTATGTTGGACATGATTGGATATCTCGATAATGCATCCGCGTTGACCATTTTCTTTTCTGCTCTATGCCTAATTCTGAAGTTGTAACTTTGTAGTTGTAATGTCCTTCTCATTTGTCTTGGTGTGGTGCGTGCTTTATCTTTCAACCATTGGAGTGCACTGTGATCTGTGATTACATCGAACTCACCTCCCAATAGGTAGACTTTAAATTTTTCTAATCCGAAGAGAACTGCTGCCGCTTCCTTTTCAGTGATTATAAATTTTCTCATTATCTTTAAGTTTTCGACTCGCATATTCAATTACGTATTCTAATCCTTTGTCATTTTTTTGGCTTAAGGTTGGTCCTAGCCCGAGTCCGCTTGCATCCGTTGTTAATATAAATTTCCTGCCTGGGTCTGGGAATTGTAGGATTGGAGTTCTTGTGAGTTTCAGTTTCAATGCGTTAAATGTCCTTTCATCCTCTTCTGTCCATTTAAAGGTTATTTCTTTTTTTGTTAGGTGATTTTGAGTAATGTTTCTTTTCTAATGAATATCTCTAGATTTTTATTAAAATTGGTAACGGAAAACTATATTTTTTTTTGCACTTTTTATGCAAATCTTTAAGCGCGCAGCATGACGCTATTGACATGAAATTTTAAACATAAGTTAAGGAATAATAGACCATTAATTTGCGATGCATTTTATAAAAATCGATTCCGAATTAGGTACCCTGTTTCAAGTAAGCAATAAAATAGAAAAAATCAACAAATATTGTTGAAACAGAAAGATTGACGAAATTGTTTACAACAATTCATGATAAATTAAACATCACGAATGAACTATCGTCATTACCATTCATCCAGAATATTCCAAATGAGAACAACGGTCTTCTGAAAGGAAAGAATCCCATTGGTGGTGTGAAACCTTCGTACCTTAACGCGGTAAAATCAGGAAAGAAAAATATCAGTAAAACGACTGGTTCGTTAACGTCGAAGTAGATGTCGTTACGAAGTTACAGAGAGAGAGGCCGAAGAAGAAAAACATGCATCCAAGTATTAAATGCTCGGGAAATAGTGATCCATCGATTCTCACAATCTCTCATTCAAGCGATGAAGTCACAAGACGAGTAATTATCTCCAACATCGACAGAAAAGTCCCGTTAGACTCAATTGGAAAATATTTATCTGATAGGAAAATAGTATTCCGACAGGTGTCGTGAATTACCAAATCTTCCAACGGTGAATTACTGACCAGCTCAAGGTGTAAGTGTATAATTGCAATCTCAAAGAAAGACAAACCCATGGCAATGGAGGAAAAATTTTGGCCAAATGGAGTCGAAATACGTGACTTCTTCTTCACCAAAGATATAAAAAAATTTTTAGATGAAAAATATGACCACTTGGTGGAGCAGAGAATCAATTTTATTCCGTCATCAGAGCAACCAAATTCTTCGGAATGACTGCTCAATACCGATTCTCTTAACATTAACATTATCATCTTCAATTCTCACGGACCTGATGGAGTAATCCCGTTCCTCCCCGATTTATTATCTTTTGACATAATCTTGTTACAAGAGGTATGGCTATTATCCCTTCCTCGTTATTTTCAGAACATCGACTCACACTCAATATTTCTAATACCTGGGATACCTCCTAGCGGTGACAGTGGTAGAGATAGATGCTCTTTGGGACTGATCACATTGGTCAAGAAGAATCTACATCCGTTTAATTTTCGTATCATCTCCAATCGTATTTCCTCCATTCAGATAGGATCATTGGTCGTGTTTAACGTTTATGGTCATAGTATAAATAGACCATATCTGATTCGAGAAATAAGTACGCTAGATAATGAATATGGTGGGAATTGAGAGAAATCTTGGTTGTTTGGTGGTGACTTTAATTTGTCGCCTACCGATCGCCGCAAATATATGACTTCGTCCCGTCTCAATAACTTTACGGCAATTGATATATCTCTATGTAATGTTGATTCGATTACTTTTAAGTCATCGAACGGATCGTCTTGGATCGATCATTTCCTGATCGCAGACCATCTACTCCAACCATCGCTATCACTTGCCACATAAATTATTTCGATTTTCCATGTTCTGATCATTTTCCATTATGTTTGTAGATTCAGAAAGAAATGGTTTCCGTTTCGACTGAGTCAAAATGTATCTCGGAAAACTCACATATCCAAGTATGTCGAAATGTTGAAAAAGTTGAAAATGCCATGGTTCGAATCATATCCGTGAAGTATGAGAATTTTACATCGTTGAATCAAAAATTATCCCTTGCAGGTTACTTTACCTCACGATCTGAAAATCGAAGAAGAAGGAACATTCATAATTTCGATGCTATTCGACATCCCAAGAAAAAAGTGAAAATATCGAATAGGAATCACCGACAATCGAATACATCTGAAAGTTTTAATGAACTTGCGAAAAAGAGAAAAGTATTTAGACGAGCAGTTCGATCACTGATTAGAGAAAATCTCTCGACGATCTTTAACTCCTTCATTATGAATCACGACTGTAAACGTTTCTGGTCAAATATTCGATCAAATAATCGCCACTCATTCAATGTTGAAATTGATCTGTTCCACCAGTATTTTTCCTCGATTATGTTTGATAATCGTATCTCGTGTAACAACAATGATCAGTCGAATTCTCAGCCGTTCATTAATTTCAATAAAATCTCGTTGTCCGAATTTCGAAAAGTTGTGAACGATATGATTCCATGTAAATCTCAAGGGCTTCTACAACTGGTGCAGCAGTATTATTATCGGGTTAACGGACTCGGAGTTGAACTTGATAATCTCCTTCATAAACAGTGCTTTTATGGAGAAGTGAATTACGGCAATTTCCGTACATTCTTAGTCATTCCGATTATAAAAAATTCTTCCTCCAATCCGAATTTTCCAGAATCATACCTTCCTATCTGTGTGTCTAGCTGTCTAGTTAAAATAATGGAGAAGGTAGTAAGTAACCGCTATTCCGACATACTTTATTCCTGCCAACATCAATTTGCTTATCGCAATTCAGTAAGAGGAACACTACCTCTTATTCTCCTCATTCGTTATATAATCGCTCGTTCTCGAAGGTTAAGAAGTGGCGTCTTCGTGTGTTTCCTAGATGCATCTAAAGCATTCGATTCCGTAAATGTTGATATCGGTATTGCAGGTGTGGACGAATGCTGTTTACACTTCATCAAACTACTATGGAAAGATTCCACTGGTCTAATAAAAATAAATGGGCAAATTGGAAACGACTATTTAATCAATAAAGGCGTACGTCAAGCTTCCATTCTCGCCCCTTGGATATTTGGGAAAATACTTGACGATGTAATAATTCCTTGTAACAACCGATTTTCTTTTTCATTGGAAAATTATAATTATCTCGCAGTTCTCGCATATGCTGATGATATAGTCATCCCCGCAACCTCATCAAAAAACCTGAAAAAGGTTTATGATGTAGTAGTGAGAAGAATGAGCCAGTGCGGAATTGAATGTAATGCCAGAAAGTCCAAAGTCATAACTAATCGAACCATTTTACATCGCCATTCGGAACTTCATGAAATAGTCTACAATGATCTCATTTTCCTCGGATGTAGAATCGATAATCGTTTGAAGTCTTCATCGTCCATTGAGAAAATCAGATCCAAATTTATCCGAGCGTTTTATTCCTTTCACCATCGGTGTAAACTATTCTCAATCGACATTAAAATCCAGCTATTTCGTATATTCGGCACGGATTTTTATGGAATTCAGGCATCTATCTCATACAATCGGTGCTGCCGCATTTTACTCGGATGTAAACGTCCCTTTAATCGAGCATTTATATTCTTCCTAATGGGCATCTCTTCTTTCCCATTGCTAATCGCTAAGAGGTATTTGTCAATCGGAAAATATTAATAGTATGAAAGTTGACAACGGAAGGTTGTTGATGGTCGTCCAGTCGAACGTTGAAAGGGTCGCAGCCTCTGAACGGTCATTGGAGGAGGTAATGGCGCAGCTTGTAGTGATCCGCCAAACCAATAACGTTCGGAGTAGTAGTGATTGTATGGGTAAAAAAAACCCTGAAGTCATAATGGTTGATCTGACAACTAACAAATAATCCCCTGATCCGATCCGAAACTTAACTGTCAATCGTCATCAGATCGATAAAAGAAAGAAACAGAAAAAGAAAGAAGACAATATGGAAATAAAACAAGTTATGGTCGACGAGATCTCAAAGAAAAATGGCAAAAACCCGTCCGAAGAACCTAACAAGTCGAATGGTAAACGGCGGAATTTCACCAATCTCAAGGTTAAATCCGGAATTGGTGGTATTGATCAGTCCGTCCTTGGTTATAAGAAGAGCTCGTTTGATCTTGTTACCAAAAGAATATAGGTCTCCAATATTCGGAATCAGGTCAAGCTGGACGATGCGAAGCATATATGAAAAAGAAAGGAGTCTCTCCCCACCTGATCTCTCGTATTGAGAAGAACATAGATGGAATGATGTTGAATGGTGTTAAAGCTAACAGTAAAGCTTGTAAGTTCATCGTCGCCATTACAAAAACAGAAGTGTATGATGGTAGCTTCTGGCCCAACGATATTATGGTAAGGTCGTTTGTCACAACTAAGAACATGTTGAAGTTCCTGGATGATCGTTGTTCTCATCTGTATAATAACAAGCGAGTGATGGTTGTTGATTCGAGACTTCTTGAGATGTGACTATTACAGAACCAACATCAAATCTCGAACGATACCGATGATTTTTCTAAATTAATTTCAATCATTAGTTTTAATGCTCACGGCTCAAGTGGACTTATTCCATTTATTCGTCATCTGTGCAAATTCGATGTGGCATTAGTGCAGGGAACATGGCTCATGTCTTCTCCAATCGTACTTAATGAACTTACATCACATTCTCTTCACATTATTCCGGCTATTCCTCCAAACAGCATAACAGGGAAGGGTAGCTGTTCCGCGGGACTCATTATCCTAGTAAGAAAAGGTCTACGGTGTCGTAACCTTAGAATTGTATCCGATTATATTGCCTCGATTGAGGTCGAAGGACTGATCGTGGTGAACGTCTATGGTAACTGCACTAATAGAAAGAGATTGTTGAATGATATTAAATCGTTCACTGAAGACATCACTGATGTAAACAGAAGTATTATAATTGGAGGAGATTTCACCATATCTCTTATTTTTATTAGGAACAATGAAATCGTTGATGAACTAAAGAAGCTCTGTTTTATCGATATTGAAATGGGAAGTGAATAGTCAATTACGTTTATGCGTCCACAGGGTTCTTCATGGATTGACCACTTTCTTATCTCGAATTCGTTAAAGTATTGTGTTAATAGGTGTGAAGTAAGATATGACATGATCACATTGTCTGATCACTTTCCAATCTCATGAGAAATTAGAATTGATGACTTCCATCTCAGAAAAATGTCTCATCGATGTCTCCACATAAAGACGATTCCCGTTTGTAGGATACCTCGAATGTTGGATGAGAAGGTTGAATTGATTGAACGTTATAATGCTGATGATGTAGAGATGTTGGTATCTCAAATTCAGTCGAATAGTTCTATTGAACGTGTTGTTAAGGAGAACCAAGGTAATAAATATAATCATATTTTTAACTTTCGTTCGATCGAACATTTAAAGAGGAATGTGAAAGTCGCGTGGGATTTATTTGTAACTAATAGATCTGTCAATGCTCTATCAAGATTGAGAGAAGAGAAGAACATTTTCAGAAGAGCTGTTCGTTCACTTAGGAACGAAATGGCGTCCGCTAAGCTACTGAAAATCGCATCTTCAAAAGATGAGAACGCTTTTTCGTCTTATCTAAAGATTCAATCGCAATGCGAATCTTCGTTGATGATTGGAGAAATTCGCAAGCAAATTCAGCTCTCTCATGTTTGACAGTGACAATGATTCGGGTCGGGTCATTATAGATACTCCTCTTTATTTCGTTCCTATCTCCATATTGGAATTTAGGAGTGCTGTCACGTCTCTTGATGTAAGTAAAGCTCATAGACTGGATAACATGTGTCCTGGAATCGTGGCATTGTTGAATGATGATTTGAGTAGTATATTAGTACAATATGTGAATGATGTATTTCTCAACCGTATTAATTATAATAATTTACGTTCATTCTTAGTGGTTCCAGTTCCCAAGGGTAAAAAAAAGAATCAGAACGCTGTCAAGTCTTTCCGTCCGATCTATGTTTCTAATTGTCTCATTAAAATAATGGAAAAATTATTCATAATAGATATTCGGAAATGCTATACTCGTCTGCTCTTCAATTTGCTTATCGAAGTTCAGGTAGAGGAACGTTACCGATCATTCTATTAATCCGATATTTCATTTCGATGAACCGATCATCAAAGCAAACTTGTTGTCCTTGTTTTCTAGATGCTTCTAAGGCATTTGATTCCGTAAAGATTGGAATTGGATTGGACTTATTAGGTAGTAGAGGTATGGATTCAGGTTCTCTCGAATTCATAAGAAAACTATCAGTCGAGGAGTTATAAAATGGAATTCAGTATTGAGTGAACCGTTTGATATCAACAAAGGAGTGAGACAGGGTTCTATTCTTGCACCCTGGGTATTTGGAAAGATCTTCGATGAAGTAATCGAAGCCGGTAATAACCGATGTTCATTCGTGTGTCGAGACTTAGTATGTTTCACTAATTCTACAAAAGACCTCAACCTATTGCTGAATGTAGTGAATATGAAATTAGAAGAATATGAAATCGTGTGTAATAATGGGAAATCAAAGTTGTTAAACAACAATGTTATTAGCGAAAAACATTCCCATCTGAGACCGATGTGTTGCAGTGAGACTATTTTTCTCGGTTGTCTGATGGATAAACGGAAACGAAGTTCCTCCTTTGTTCATAGAATGTTATTTTTGTTCATATTATAATTTATCGTATCCATCATCTCTCTCTGATGCCAGGGGTATGCTACACAGCTTCAAGTTGGATGAGTACATATCGGGTGCTCTTATCTCTAGTATTTCACTTGGTCGTGAACTAATCAACAATAATAATTTTGGCGGCCTAAAAAAATTATTTTGGTGATCTTATTAATCTTTTATAATTATTTCTTTTTTCATTTACCCAAATTGGGATTGTACTTCAATAAATAATAACAATATCATTGACTATACCGAAAACCCATATTTCAACCCTTATTTTTTTCGGGTTAAAATTGATGAATTTTCCGGGGCATGAGTAGTGAGAAACGGAAGAATAATACTCTAACAATACAATTTTTACAGAAATTAATTGGTTCATCTGATAAATTGTCAACGCGAAATGTTTTGTTTTCAACATTTTACATTTAAATTTTATCTTTTTATTAAATTATCATATTATTTTACAAATTAATTTTGCATAAAGCCAAATTAAGTTGTATAATGTGAGTTAAGAATAATTAAACTTAAGAGAATTTTCATATTTTCCTTACTTTCCAAATCCTCATCACAGTGACGAGATTTTCTGTAGAATTTATTTCATTAGTCACTTGATTATTTGAATAGTATTGGTAGATAAGTAGCAATTAATGAACCTTGAAGGAAACTTCTTCTAAAATATTGTGCAGTTGCAGGAAGTCGACAAACTAATATTTCTGGAGATGATTAATTATTATTGCGCATTCATATGATTTATAGGTTGGAACGAGTCATCTGTTTTTTAATCATTTCTACTCTTTGGTGGTGGTGGGAAGAATTGGAGCATAAACGAAATGGTTAGAGTAGGAAATTCGATCTGAACAATAAGAAGATTTTTTTGTTGATGATTTCCAATTGGATGGAAAAGGAAGGAGCAATTAGTTTGTGTATATTTGCAGTCTTGTTTGGAGACCTTCAAACTTTTTTCATTTGGCGCTAAATTTCTAGTGGCGACATCTGTTAGCGAGGACCTCTTGATGTCAGACGAACATTGATTCATCATTAAAATTCATCGTATTATATAATGTTATTCAAAAAGTCATTCATCACGAATGGCATCTATTGTTAGTCGATTGATAATAAACATTCCATTGACTGATAATGCATCGTTATTATAATAAAGAATACGATGTGGATGGAAGACGATTGAATGATCAACCAACATTCTATTATTCCAATGACAATCTCTCCTCACCTTACTCTTATGACAACTCGTCGTTTGATCGAAGTGCCTACCACATTCCCATCAAGAATGATCCATTGTCCTTGAATGACTACACGGACTATTATGATACGACTACAAATTCATATATTTCCTCTTCTCGTAATTCGACTTTGCGATTCGATAAGAATCGGAAATATATCGATTATTTGGATGTTGAGACGCCATCGATCAGATCTACTCGATATCCCAAATCATCATATAGACGAACGGGACAACAACATTCGAAAATCATTCCATTACAATTGCAACAATCGACTATCGGGAAGAAAGATCCATATCTCTTAAATGCACGACGAGATTATGATGATTCGATTCGATTACATCGACCCAACATTTACGGAACTAAATCGTCCATTAATGACACTTATCGAAATAAATCCACAATTAACAGTTCTTATGGGAGATCGTTCGATACGTCAACCATGAAAGAGGATCAACGATATCATCGAGATAAAGTTCCAGTATCATCTTTATTTAAAGAAAAGAATATAACAAATCCTACTCAAACCGCTCCCAATCACAAAAGACAACCAACTAATGATTATGGAACACAAACGAGTTTACAATTGAAAAATTTATTGAGATTAGAAAGTGATGCGAAGAAAGTGGAAAAAATTAAAGCTGAAAAAGAAAGAATCGAACGAGATATACGAAATCCTTCGACCTCCAAAGAAACTTCCTCATTTCAAAAAATCGAATATTCAAATAAGAATAATCAAAATCGTGGATATGATACGAGAAGTCCAAAACCGCCATTAAATAATCGCTATCAAAACGACCGAATTCGTCAATCACAAAAGAAACGGGAGGAACTAAAAAGAACTTCCTATTGTTTACCTAATCGACTTCTATTTTGGATAGGACTCGTTCTAGCTCTCTTATCACTCTTCATTCTCATACTTACTGCAACATTATTCGTACAATATTATTACAAGTTCCATATTTCCCGAATTTTTTTGAATTCATCAATTTCTATTTGTCTTTTTTTCCAGATATGGTGGTGGTGATAATTATACGAAGGAGACGTGTTCGCTCGCTATATATCGTCGATACGATTCAGTCAGTCGCGATTCTTCACTTGAATGGAATTTGAGGAATAATTCCCGTAATTTTTGTGCGAGGACTTGTGATTCGAATAAAATCGTTAAATAATACAATAATAAAATAATTATTTTAACTTTCTCATCTTTTTAGTGTGAATATGTCTATCGACCATGTCTCATTATCAATGTATATGTTTGGGAGAATAGCCCGACTGGGGGTTTCAATACGAAATTATTAAAAAATTTAAAGAGGTCTTATAACAATACTCATTCCCTCTCATCCGATCAAGTCAATAATGCACTTGGTCGTATTTACGAAGATGAATATCATGAACAGAAAAGTAATCCATTCGTTAGTAATCGAATACCATCATTTATAATAATTATCCTTAATATATCTTTCAATCAATCAGTGTTCGTTTTATGTATGTGGAAGTGTTGCACAATCGAATGTGGTGGACGTGGAAGAATATCAAGATCGAACAGTAGACATCTATAAAGGAACGACAACTTTTAAAGGTTTTCGTTGGAAAACATTTTTAAAATTTTTATTTAAATTTCAGAAATCAACTCGCCAAACTACCAAATTATATCGGAAGGAGAAGTCAATAGTTAAATTCCTTATTTAATAATTTTATTTCTATTATTATTATTTATCTAAAAATATTTTAATATTTTTTATTGAATATTTTCTTTCTTTCAGCTGAAGATGTCGGAGATACGAATCTATTCGATTGTTGGATGAATAAAGACAATAATTTCATATTACTTCGACGAGTCAGATATTCGAGAAGTGACGCACTTCATGCATTAATCTGGCCCATTGTCTTCATCGTCATCGGTCTGCTATTGATGGCGATGGCATCATTCCTTTTATAAGAAACGTTCGATAACAAGAAGAATTTATTTGAAAAAATAAAAATAAAATAATTGAAAAAAATCTTCTGACATAAATCGAATGTGGATGAAATGAACAAAACAAAATGAATCTTTCGTAAATAAATATTCTTTAGTAAAACCTCTTATTTATAGATGGGGAGAGAATCATAAATTTGAAAAACAGTTATTTAAGCATAAGTAATCCAACGATTTGTTCGTTAAACTTTCTTGTCCAACACGTATGTTTGTCGTTAATGGGCAACTTGTAAGCTAGAGTGTGGAGCGCACGAATTATAAATATTTGATTCATCATACAATTGTTACCGCAATCAATTTTGTTTTGGATGGAGAATGTCTACAAATAACGAATGGAATCAACTTTCTTATATGAAATTAATTAAAGAAACGTTCAAAAATGTTCTTTCCACATCACATGCCATACATGCGTCCATACACGCCAATTTTGTCATGTCTAATAATTTGCCATTGTCGACATGTTGGAATGATGCTTGTCGTGGAATTAGCGGATTGCTGAACACCAACACGATGAATGTCAGGAACACATAAAGAGTAATCATAATTCGACGGAATTTTGAAGGAGATATTGGAGGAATTTGTTGGAGAATGAATGAGAGTATTGAATTAAAAATATTTTTCTGTAAATTTTTCCGTTCAACAAATTCTAACGAAAAATAATCTGAAAAGAAATTTTAGAGGAATGTTATTAGTGATCGCGGGAAAGTGATAGTATTCTCCTTTCTAATTAAATTTCTTAGATTATTTTATTATTTCAGTTTTCCTGACGTCATCAGCAATGGCGAGGCAAGTGCAAGATATTCAAGAAGTATACCATCTGTTTGCCTTCTTTTTTTGATGGAAAATAATACTTTAAAAAAATCGATAGACGAAAAGCTGAAGAACGTCGTTTCAAAATCGACGAAAATTGGAATAAGCGCTACAAGTGGTTAATTAATGATTACAATCAAATATATGATTGTATGGGTGGCGAACAAAGTCAAAGAAAAGAAAAAAACTCTTCCGCTCAACAGAAATTGAAAGATTTGCCGAAATTGCGAGTTACTCCCAAAGAACTCAACACTCGATTTAGAATGGAGAGTGATAAAGGATTCGATTCAAATGAACTTTACATAACGGCCACGACGAACATGCGTCCCGGAACAAGGAGACGACATTTTTTAGGCCAATTTCCTGACACTAGTAACGATGTTCATTTTTTAAAAAATTTCTTGATTAATCATCAACTCGATAGACATATGGATGGAGATTGCTTCCCGATAATAAAGTGAAGAAATTGGATGAACCATGCGGTTATACAGCTAAAAGTAAAGTACAATCTCTACCTCAATACGACCTCAAAGTGTCAATGTTTCCAATTGATTAGATGGAATTAAATTACGCTCGATCATTCCATTTTTTTAGTAACATTAACTTCTTTTCATAAACAAAATAAAATATTAAAGAGAATAAGAATTGGATAGAGGGTTGAAAGATGTTTCCGAATTATTCTCATAATTCTCTATATTATCCTAATATTTCGGGGAAGAGGCAATTACTTTTGGAATATTTATGCAAAGTCATTATTTTCAGATCGAATTTTTCAAACAGTGAGTAGACTAATATTATCGTCCCACGTTTTTTAAAATTGAAATTATTCATACTGCTCCCATATTTCTTATGAAGAGGAGGCAAATATGCGTATTTTCATGAGCATAATTAAAGAACGTGAAAGTGAAAGAAATAGTCAATTAAATTCATTCCTTCCATTTGTACCTGAGATTAGGTGACTTTTCCATTGACTGTAGTTTGACGGGAATCTGAACTTATTAATGATGAGAATTAATCGATCTGTTGTCGACATGTAAATGAGAAAATTAGGGGAGTATTTCACAAGAAATTCCATCGGAATTTCTTTTATTTTCAATCTAATAATTCTTATTTCATAATTTGTATGAATTGAAATTTTAATTTTAGTATTCTTCCACAACAACTCACAGTCGAATGATTACTGTTAATAATTAACACGTAAAAAACTGATATTCATTTCTCATAAAGTCGTTTAGCGCAAAAAAGGTTAGCGCGACTCAGTTGGCAAATATCGGAAATTAATAAAAGAAATATGAAAATCATTAATTGAAAAGTATTGAATGGAATCTGGTGTGAGAGGAGGAGGAATGAATGTATATTTTCCGTTTGGGCGCATATCATCATTATAATTTCACAATCAACTGATATTACGTGATAGAAGTGATATCGTTAACAGTATTTTGAATTAGAGAAATTGAAAGAATGAAGATGACTAATTTGACTGACAAGATTTTCTATTGTCTCCCATTAGAACCTGTCTTGATTCACCTTAACTTATTCCTCGAATATGATGAGAATTTTCTTTAAATCTGTTCACAAATCGTTTTAAGTGGAATTCTAGAGAAGTTCTGACGAAATCCTTTTTATCTTTCGTCATTATCCCATGACGTCATTGGAACATGCCATTGGAGGAAATGTACCGTTGAAACTGTTTGTGAATAAATAAACAACAAGAACGGATGGAAATGAAACGTATTTGAGAAGGAGTATCAGATCAAAATTAAATTAGTTGTCATTAAGAAGAAGAAATGAAGTTATTGGAGAAGAGAAGTATTCGAACTTTATCAACAACATTTATGCTAAGAATAAATAAAGCGAATTAAATTGAATCTATCGTCATGAATTCTATCGATGATACTCCCACAAACATTGACCAAATTTCCGATAGAAGTTTTTGGAACAATTATTCAAGTAAATTAACGGAAAGTGTACTGAGAACATGTAAGGGGAACGCAATCAAATAAATCACAACATTTATTCATGATTGAATTGCCCTAACTTTATTTCACATTTTTTTCGTGTTTTCATAAAGAAATTTTATTAATTAATTTATTACCGACATAAATGACTTCGAATTATGACAATGTATATGCATGAGATGCTTCGATTGATCGACTAAGTAGTGGAAGCGGAATTCCACAATTATAGATCGACTTCTTCACCGATTCGAATGGTAAGTTCGTCAGATTCTTCAGAACTTCTCCACACAACATATCTTTTTGCTTCATCTTCGAAATTGATCGTTCCTCAAATATTTCCTCTTCCTCCTCTTGAGATTCTTGTGAGGAATCGTCCTCGTTCTACAGAGATTCCCGTACAAATTATTCTTTCGAATATCGTCTAACCTTTTCTAAATATTCTTCTTGTCGTTTTCGCAATTCGTGATTGTCTATCGCCAGAAAAAGCTTATTCATCAGAAAGTTAGTCAAGTAATTCTGTAAATCATCGACATATTCTTTACTATGAGGATCGAGGGGAAGGTCAAATTCGTAGATTTGGCGATCTCTGTTCACTGCGACAATATGTTCCTGTAACAGATCGACAATTCTCTCCAATTCTTCGATCGTTTGTGATTTCAAATAGCTCTCTAATTCGTCGATTAACATTAGTTTCTGTTGCACTACAATGATGAAGAGAAATTTTCAAAAAAAACAAATCGAACTTCGTCGTAAAATTCTCGTTTCGATGTTACTGTTCAATGAATCGATGAGGGAATTGTTAAATTTTTTCAAATCATTCAAATCACATCCTTCCTTCACGAACGGTAATAATGGCTTATTCCTCAATTTGTCACCCAACTTCAATTTCTGTAATGACGGACACCATAACGGTTGTGAGATATCGACTAATGGATTCCCTTCTAAACTGAACAAAACCATCATTGATGATAATTGATAAATTTGAATAAAATTAACTTTAATTCTCTTAAATTGAAATATCGTTCGACCGCTGGATCGATAAAATGAAAATTATTGAATGACATATCTAATTTTTGTAAAGTATATTGAATCTTTCCCGCCATCTGATCGACACCTCCGTAAATTTCCTGAAATTCAAAATTTGGTAGATAAATCCGTTCGCGAGGAAACCCATCTAAACCAGTAAATCGATTATACGCTAAATTCAACACTCTCAAATGTTTCAACTCTTCTAATCCTTGCATGCGACTGATCTATGAAAGAATTAAAGGAATCAATTCAAGAGTAATGGAACTTTAATTCCAGATTTTTGGGAAAAATGAAATTCTTCCAAATTCTCTAAATTTTTGAAAGGAATCATTTCAGCATATTGATTATCACTCAAATTCAAATAGCGTAATCTGTTCGGAGATGGCACCATCAACGATTCCAATTCATTATCAGCCAAATTCAAAAATTTCAAATTTGGCAATTCCCATAAACTGTCCGGTAAGGAATTTAAATGATTTGTACTGATATCGAAATGTTGACATTTGCTCCAAAATTTCACTTGTTCCGGAATGGATTTCAAACGGTTATGTGAGAGATTAATCCATTCCCAATTCTCCGTATCAAGTGGAGCGCAACGGCCGATGATTCCGATCAAATTATAACTGAGATCGATCGTAGTTAAATTTGGAAGGTTGTTCGAGACGGGCATATAATTCAATTTATTATGACTCATATACAAATGTGTGAGAGATGGACAACGTAATTCGGATGGAAATGAAATTAATGAATTGCCACATAATTTGAGTGTGAGTAAATTGTCGAAAAGGATGTTAACATAAAATATGATCATTCTCTTATTGTTCCGAATGTCGAGTACTTTGAGTTTGGGAAGATGTTGAAATGATTCCTCATTTAATTCTAATGGATTATTCGACAAATATAATTCTCGTAATGATTTCGATCGAATTGATGAGATGTCACCAATCTCGTTATGACATAGAGATAAGAGAAATAATTGTGGTAGAATTTGAATGATCGATTTGGGAATGATCACATAACCACAATCGTCCAATGACAGAGATGTCAATTTAGTCCAATTAAGAATTCGAATAAAATTGAATTTATCGGGAAGAATTCTAAAATGGAAATGAGACGCTGAAAAGTTAATTATCGGGCCACGAATATCAGGAATCTGACAAATGTTTTTATTGCCGTTCGTGGAGAAGTGACGGAGATCGTTCAATTCGGAAATGGTTTTAGGAATATGTCTCAATAGATTGTTGTGGAGTGAAAGTAATTTGAGATTGGGGAATTGTGGTAAGAAGTTGTCGGAGATGATTGTCAATTGATTATCATTCAAAAATAAATGTGTCAATTTTAAAAAATATTCATTTTTTGCAACGATATCCGAATCATTGATTGTTGTCAGGTGGTTGAAACTGAGATTGAGATGAGTTAACGATGTCATTTGATTGAAACATTTTGGCCATTCTGACAATTGATTGTGGGAGACGTCAAGTAATACGAGTTGTTTGAAAATGTCGAGTTCATCGGAGAAATAGAAAATGTTATTGGATGAGAGATTGAGATAAATTAATTTTTTGAAATAATTAATTGGCATTTCATCATTGAACAAATGATCTAAACTATAAAATGGAAATTTTGATGGAAATGGAATTGGAATGAATAAACCTATTCCGTTTGATAGAAAGAACATAAATCGATTGTCTCCAATCTATGAATGGTTCGTGTAGACAATCAGTGAAATTACTCTCTTCCTTCAATCGTTGTGGAATGGTTTTGAGGAGACAATCGTCGAGAATAAATTCTCGGAAACCGATCATATAATGAGTGGCGTCTATCGGCCATTTGAGTAAGAGAGCTTTCCTGAAGTCAAGACGGAGTGGTGGTATATCGGAGAAATGCCAATCCTCCACTCCTCGCTGTACGGTATGTGGATAGAGTTGTCGTTCATAAAAATCTTTTTTATTCAAATCCACCACATATCCTCTCAACGAATGATGATGGAAAAAGATTTGTGGAGGCGTTTTCGATTCACTTCGTTCGGTGTAATCGTAAAAGAAAAGACCACCAGTCTCCAATTCACTGGCATATTCAGTCGATATCAATTCCATCAATTGACCGTTAAAAGTTGAAAGTGAAAAAAGTGCGCAAAAAATTAATTAAGTTTCATTACAATATTGTTGGATGTCTAATGAGTATTGACATTGGATTTGGTGATTGAATTGTTTCTCATTTCGATTTATTATCATCGTCGCATTCAAAGTAGAATAACCGTAAAGAATCGATTCACCATTCGTCTCATTGATTTGATAGATAATGAAATAGAACGTCCTCTCATTATCATTCTTCATATTGAGCATTTGATTGTTGTGTTTGTTGGGAAGACGACAAGAATTATTGAGAAAATTATTCTGTCCATTCACGTACATGGAAGATGTGAAGGATTTCATTTCCATCATTTCCGATTTCAACGAATATGTCGATGTTTGCATTACATCATTGAATATATCGAACTGGAAATTTTCGTTGAAATTTATCGAATTATTTGTTTTATTCATCGTTTGAATGGAGGAGATTCGACGATCCTCAATATCCAATTTATCATTCTCCAATAATAATTTGGAGAGATTGGACGGATATAACGACTGCTCCTTCACTATCAATGCTTCGAATAATAACTTCATTTCGCCTTTAATATCTAAAAAGAGAACCGTTTGAAAACCGTCAATTTTTTAAATAACTTTTACATCTTTTCAATTTGGATAATTCGAAATCATCGAAAATTAAATGATTTGAAAATGAAACACTAAATTTTAGTTCGCCCATCGACGAGTAAGGACACATCTGTGAAAGGAATTGATGAAACCATCAAAACGGTATAATTAATTGAACCATGATAGAGAGACGATGAAGATCTCGATCGATTTGCACTTCCGAATTAAGTATATGAGAAATCGTATCAGCTTGAAGGAAATAATATCCCTAAAATATTTAAAATAATTAATTAGTAAATATTAATAATAAAATAATTTAAAATGAAGACACAAACGAAATAATTGAAGAGATCATAAGATAAAGTGGATGCGAATTTGTTCTCATTCAATTCCATATGAATGATAATTTCCATATCATACAATGCATAAATTGGAATATCATGCAATATGATATGATGACCGTAATAGCCATGGCCATTCCTTATGATGTTCACGATATTGTTGAGAGAATCATTATTTTTCTCGAAATATTTCTTGAAGGAATTTCTATTTGTTCTCTTCAAACACAAACTGAGACGTCGACCCATCGTTTCCGATTCCTTATGGAGCTGCTCGAGTAGTTGAATGTTATTCTTCTGCCATAATTCCACTCGATCATTCATAAACATTCCAATATCCAATTGGGAATCGTAAACTATCTCGTCGATACACACGTAATAGTTGCGGAGTGAAGTGTTAAATTGTCGTTTGGCGTTGGGGAGAGTCGGTTTCCCCGATTTCTGTCGAGTACTCCCACCAAATTGTATCAACAGACGAATTGTGGGTGAAACATCTCCGAATAACTTCGACAGATTTCTCAAACTTTTCAATATCAAATGTAGCGATTTCGTTTCATACGAATAATGAAGTGCGAATCGAAGTGATGAACTTTTCTCGTTAACTTCCATTTCTAATTAACCACCAACATAAAAAGTTATAATCCACCAAAATATAATCTACTAAAATGTCAATTATTTTCATTTATTCTTCAAATTATTTATTCAAACACAAATTTCGGAGAATGACCAAGAAATTATTCAAAAATCATTTCAAAAATAACTATAAAATTTTCAAGAACACTACTAGAAGATCAGTAAAAGTTATCCACAAATCATTTTGGAAAAAACCATAAAATTTTCAATTCAGTAAAAAATTTTAAGACTAATTTTTGGAGATTACCAAAAATTTGTTGGAGAACGATTTAGGAAGATCAGGAAAGATTTTCAAGATTAATTTTAGGAGATCAGTCTGAAAATTTGTTGGAGAATAATAATATGTTTTCTTCTCAAATGAACGAATAATTATGATTTGTGAAGGGAAGAGGAAAGATAATACAAATGGAAAGTAATTGAATCAATAGGTAGTGTTGTGGAAGGGAGAAATGAAGCGGATCGTAGTGATATAATTAGAGGATTGCTTATCATGATTGAAGTAAGAGGTACGATATTGGGAATATTGGGAGGAAAGTAATTGCTACTAATGAGAAGAGCACATAATAGTTGTCGTCTCGAATAATTATAATAATTAGAATGGAAGTCGTTATTAATGATTAGGTGAATTGTGGAAATTGAAGAAGCTTTCATCTTTCTTTAATAAAATTTTTTATTAGGAAGTGCGAAAATTCGTTAAGTCTCCATCCTTTCTCTTATTTGTTGAGGAGAAAATCGATATTCTTTAGCACAATTCCCTTCGACACAACAAATGGTTTTTTAGTGACGGATTAATGAAACTGAATATAAATTATAGAAATGTTTTAGTTGGTTTTCCTCCCGATTTTATGTTTATGGCAAAAGGAAGAGGAGACCTACCATTAATGAATGATATGATCTTCTTTCAACAAGATGATGATGATGTTGATGACGACGACTTCCCCTCCCCATCATTATGATGAATATAGAGGAAGACATATGAACGACCAAATGGAATTGATGCTAATGTAGTTTTCATTTTTCCTGTCTGTCTATTACTACCTGTGCGGTACACGATACATTGTGCTCGTGAAAAGCGAATGGAGTGAAAAACAAATAAATTAGAAATGACACATTCGTAATCGGAGAATTTGTTTTATTGAATCACTCACGACAATATAACGAGTGGAAGTTCTTCTATTCATTTCATCTGATCCAATCCAATCGGTGGTGTTTTATCGAATTGAGACGAATTTTATTCTTATTAATCAAGTGGAAAATGAGGAGGAAATCTCTTAAGAGAATCCTGAAAATTCAACATACAAATAAACATCATTTGGAAGGAGGACTACTTCTTCACTCATTACATAATATACATAAATTGGAAATTGAATACGATTGAACATAAATCAAGTTTTCTTTTTTTGAGAATACGAGTAAGAAAGGTATAGTTCGTTTCGTTCGACTGCGAAAAATTGAACGTAAAAATTGGTGAATGAACGAAAGGGAAATAATGAAAAATGAGTAAATAGTCGAACTGTTTCATGACAGAAAGATGGAGTAGTAGTAGTAGTGTCGACACTCAGAGCGGAAGGAAGGCTAAAGGAGAAATTTGGTTAGCCTCTTTAAAATACTTCCAATCGAATGCACAGACATGGATTACAAACTACTTAACTTCCAAATCGTTTATTACTTACTTTTTTTTCCCTAACGAAAGAAGATGAAATTTTTGTGAAATGTAAAAAGAAAATCTGACAAGAAAACATGACCAATTAATGAAAGTTTCGGATTGAAAATAAAACGGAAAAATGATGGAAATTAAAATGAAAATCTTTCTAAGTTCTATCTTTATGTCCTTCCAACGATATCCGACATCTATTACGTATGAGGTCGTTATCGATCGATAACGATCGATTCTGTCTTCGATATTCGTCTCTTGACGTATCGGCTTCCAGTGGGCCCGTGCACAATTTCTCCACACTGTCGAACACAACATTCGCCCCACCCGACACACTTTTTCGCACATTCCCTTTCACCAATTGTGTGACGATTGTGCCATTCTCACGACAATGTTGTTTGGTGAGACAATAGTTGGTGGAGGTGCCGGAAAGTAGTTGTTTCTCCAATTTCGACGAACTGACTGTACGACCGTTGTCATTGATTTGAGATTGGAAAAGTTGATTAGATGAAGGAATTCGTAAGGGACAATGATTAATCCATTTTTGAATTGATTCATTTTTATTCTCCGTTGTCAATCGTAGATTATTCGATCGTTCCGGATGATGAATTTTTTTCTGATGTTGTTGATAAATTGAACGTTTCTTTTGTCGTCCACGTCGTCGAGTTGGAACATGATCATCATTTGCTGTATGTTCGAAAAATTTGACAACGTCAGCAACACATCGTTTCTCTTGTTTGGTCAGTGACGAATTGAGTTGATGAGGAACTGATGATCGTCTTCCTTTTTTCTTTGTTCTGTTATTCGATGTTGTGATGGGAATTTGATCTGGCATTGGAACAACTGTCGTTTGAACGACGTCTTTATTTTTGAAAAAAGATTCGAGTTGATCTGATTGTGGTTTGTGATTAGAATTCGATGTAATTCGTTCGATTTGATTTGAATGATTTTTATTTGAAATTGAATCGATTTGAATATTTGAAGATTTTTTTCTTTTCTTTTTTAAATTCTCGTTCTCTTTCCGGATAATACTTCGCTCTCGATTATCGATAATTCGCCTTCGATTTTCCAACATCTCTTTCTCCTTCTCGATGTTCTCAGTGGCGATGATGAGATTATTCTCCTTCTCTTTCTCAATATCGTGCACTAAATCGTGCATTATTGTTATTTTCGATTGTAATTCAGTAATGGTGGTGGTGAGTTGATTGATATGAGAATTCTTCTCTTTCAATTGTTCATGACATTCTTTCAATTCTCTTCGATTATCTCGATAGACGTTATAGAGATTTCGATAATTCTTTATAACAAATTCGATATCATTTCGAATTCCTATCGAATTATTCGATTGTTTTTTCAAAAATTCTTTTCGATTAATTTTCGTCAAATAATTGATCCATTCTTCTGTCAATTTCTGACATTTCTCACCATCATCATTACTCATCGAATTGTTATTGGAAGAATTGGTGGAGTAAGCGGAAGTTGTTGATGATGTTAATGAATTGACGGAATTCATGCTCTTTTTATTACGACCGTATTCTTTGAAGAGACACAACTCATTTGGTAATTGTGGGAAATGGAGTTTCGTCTCTTTCACATTTATTTTCTTTCTTTCACTCCCAACGGGCGAAGAGATACATCGAGAAGAAGATTTTATTCGATTTTTCGTCGGAGTTTTCACTGGTGTTTGACATCGTTTATTCGTACTATGATGATGATTATTATTATTATTATAATTTCGATAACGAGATGGTGTTGCTAATTGATAATTATTATTTGATTGAAAACGACGATTCTTATCATTGGGTGTGGGTGTAATAGGATTGTCGATATGTTGAGATTTGACGACTTGAGCTAATCGGGCGAAATTGAGAACGTGAATATTCTCGTCCACCATCTCAACGGATGGATTGACGCATAAAATCATTCGAATTGGATTCAATCCTTCGAAATGTCCTTTAAATAATTTCGTTAGAACGGAATCACGATATGGAACGATGAGTAATTTCGTTTCATTCTTATTGGACATAATTGGCGTTTGCGGGGCTGACTGTAAAATGTTTTGATTATATCGTAAAGAATCGATACATTTCCTTAAAGTCATTAACGATTTATTGATCTTATTCGTTTCATTCACTCTCTTCTTAACATCGATTAATTGATGATGATTATTCGAAATGATTTTCTCACTTCTCTCACAACCTGCCAAGTCGACGATAGCCAAATGAGAATGTTGAATTTTCTGATCGATCTCGACCGATATCGAATTATTATTTGAATTAAACGAATCAATTCCATCAACTTCTCCACATACACTAACGATACTAATACGAAAAACGGAATGAGATCTCGATGAATCATTATTCATCGATGTGTATGATTTCCTTCGACGGAGGAGACCCTTCTCGTAATAATCTAACGCTTCCGCTGTCGATTGCAATGGACCGACCTCGTACAAATCTTTCACAAACATCGACCCTGACGAGTCTTGTCGTAATTTCTTCGATTTCAATCCACCGTTTGATGAAGTTCCAACATCTTCATCTAATAAATCATAAACATATTCATTGTAAACTTCGATGAATGAAACGAAAATAGCATAAAATTGATCTTTCGGTAAATTGTCTTCTCTCACCATTTCATTGAAATCCAATTTAATTTTCGATTGAACAATCGTCTCTTCATCAGCGAGTAAAAAAGGTCCTAATGAAAATTTCTTATTCTCCGAACTATCCATAGCGAACTCGTTCACATCAATCAATCCTTCATTCGTTAAACGTTCCAAATTGAATTCATAACAATTTCCTGCAGCCGTCGATTCAACCGGTGTGAACAAATCACCACCGATCAATTGTGATGAACATGAACGAAAAACATAATCTAATGAACGAGGAATAATTCCTGGAAATGATTCAGTTCCACAAATCGTATAAGTCTTCCCACTTCCCGTTGTTCCATAGGCGAACAATAAACCGTTTCGACGGTTTTCATTCAATAACAATTCCTTCAACATCGGTCGTGCGATCTCTCCGAAAACATCTTTCTGTGTCACATCATCCTCAAAAATCTTGTTGAACGTATAAACCATCTCATTATACTTTTTTCCAGTCATCGACGATTTTGGCGGTCGCACTACCAATTGAGTAGATCGTTCCGATCTGATACATTTTAATTCATTTTTCTCTAATAATTTCGGGCGATAAATCACTTCCAATTGCTCACCATAACTACGACTTGGAGTTTGACAACGTTTCGCCATTTCTCTTCTTATTTCACATGTACAACTTTAATCCAGAAAAGTGATATGGTTTTATTAAAAAATTTTATGGTTAAGCTTAACTTTTTATTACCTCCCAATATTTTAATAAATTTTTAATTTCACATTTTAATTCTCTTCTCATCAATTAAAAGCCGGTACACTCTACAGCATCATTTTGTATGGTTCATTAAAATTCAGATTATTGTCAGAATCAGGAAACAATATCAATGATGGGAATGATTGATATGGTGCGAAATGGAATGATTGAAGAATGAAACATTTAATGGACAAAGTGAATTTGATATTGAAGGTGAAATGAAAGAGGATGTTATTGAAATATCATCCTCATTAATGAGCTAGAAAAATAATTCCATTATATTTGGCACCGTATGTTGGCATTCCTTTCTCTATCTTCTCTCACTTTTCTTGAATGAGAGTGAATGACTTTGAAATATTCGAATAATATCTTTTACTTCATTTACTTTCAAGAGAAGCATTCAATTCATTCCTCAAACAATTCCTTCTTCCACAAATATTTTCATTTTGAAAATTTGATTCTGGAGAAAAAGATGAAAACTTTCATTCCAATTCTATTCGTCACATTATTTCTCGTTACTTTCCATGATATCGCATGTCAGAATAATACGGTGGTCACTGCAGCAAATACTCCGACTTTACATGTGGAACAACCGAACAACAACAACAACGCAACACAGATAGTACCAACTAAGAATGTTGGAGAGACGGTGAAGGAGACGGTGAAGGAAACGAAAGAGGAAATAGTTAAAATTTAGTTGTTCCTAAAAAATTTGAATTTATCTTTTTAAAGAAGGACAAATTCAACAAGGAGATCGAAGTTCATTCGGGAAGCAATCGTATTCTACCAATTCTTTCTTACTCATTCCTTCTTTCACTTATCTTTCTTTTTTGAATTGTCAATTCTTGTTCAATTTGATCATTCGCTTCATTTCCATTATTGGAAGAAATAAATTATAAATTTTATTTAATAATAATAATTTTTATTTAATTCTTATCATTTGTTCAATTGTTCGATGCAATACACATTTAAATGAAATCGAATTGTCTGATCATTTCTAACGCGCTGCCGCATTTGGGACAACAGCCGCCCGTTGTGAAAATAGGAAATTTGCATAATTCACATTTAACAGCATTACAATTCCAATTACCTTTCTCACATCTACAAGTTTCACAATTAGTTTTCGTAATTAATTGATCCTCCTCGTAACTGCCACCTTGGAACATGCACATTTCTCCTAAAACGAAATTATTAAATGGTTAATAAATTCAAATTTTGAAAAGATTTTCAAAAAAAATTAATAAATCAGATACGATGAGAGGAACCTTCACATTCGTCATACGATTTTATGGAAATTGGAGACAAACAAGCCGCTTTCCTAAAATAACATTGATTGGCATATGTCACGTCATTCGATCCACAAACCGGTGACGACGCTTCTGGACATATGATATCAGGCGAACATTCGTCGATGACGCAGATGTCGCAACATTCGTCCGCCAACCGAATTGCCTTGTAACCGAACCCACAGTGAACTTCCGAACAATATATGTTCGAACAATCCACGTGACATTTCGGACAACATTCTCCGATCGAAGGTGCGTCATAATGTTCACAGAATAATTGTGGACATCGATTGTAATCGCAACTATCCATAAAAAGTGAACTTGTACAATAATAGGGAGAAGCATCTCTCGAACATTTCGTTTGACAGAGAGTCTTTTAATGTTTAATGAAATGGATAAGTAAAAATAAACTTCACATTCATCTTTATTATTGTATGAACGACTGCATTTACCTTCGTGTGCTACGCAATGATATCCAACCGGACACGTAATTGACTCACAAAGATCTTCTTCCAAATCTAAAGAAATTGAACTCATCATAAATCGAACTTGAAACTGTCAACCTTCCATACAAACGGGACAACATTCCCCTTCGATCATTTTGGGATTGGCACATTTGGGAAATGAACATTCCACAATATTGCAAACGATACGGTCGTGAATACATCGACACGTCTCACATGGATGTTCCGACGACACTTCACCATCATTCAAATAATCGTTGTTGATCTTACAATGATTTGCTGGTGTTGTGAATGAAAGAGGAAAAGAAATGAATTGACAGATAAAAACCGTTCGTCTCACTTACCAGTATAATAATAGAAAATTGCCAGTAAAAAAATACTTTTCTCCATGAAAGCATTATCAGAATTTGTTTGATCAGAGAGTCTCATCGGAGAGGGAAGGTACAGAACATCATATTCAATTACTTCATAGTGTTATGAAGTATTATCAATTAATTATCATTCTTCTTCCTCTCACCAGCAGTACTTAATGACAATTTGATTAATTCGATGTCTCATTTAACTTTCGATTCATCCACCTTTCAATTTCCAATAAGTAATTTTGAATTTACAAATAATTCTCCGAAAAATTCACTTTCAATTGAACTTTCTCTTTCAAATAATTAATCTATTTGATTTAATCAATAATTGATATCTTTTCGAAAATTTTGAATTTGATGAAAAATTTCGGATAAGAAAATTCAATTCGGTCATTTGTGGCTGATCATTCGGTCAATTTCGATTAAAGTTGACAGATTAAGGTTAGTGATCATAAATTGTGGAAAAGAAATTAAAAGAGATGGCTTAGTCCACATGGACGATTGTGTTCCTTTTATTTGCAGATTATGGTCGAATTCCATCCGGTGAAAGTGTTCGTCGCTGAATATGAAGTAGGCGATTATTTTGGACAATTTCTCGCTTACGTGACTCTAACGCCGATCTACGCTGTCATTTCCATCATAATTCTCATGTTCGTTACTAGAGAGATGTGGATGATATGTTATGTTGGCGGGGGTGTCATTTGTGAAATGTTGAATTTATTTCTGAAGAAAACCATCAAACAACCTCGTCCCCAAATTCATGGATCGGAATATTTGCGAAGCATCATGAATCACAGTTATGGAATGCCATCCGACCATTCACAAATGACGACTTATATTGCTATGTTTCTCATCTTTACGATGGTTTCAAGATGGAAACGAAATAATCGAAAATTTAAAATTTATTTAAAAATTTTTGCATTGAAATTTTGGATTGTTCTGGTAATGCTCTCTCGCACCTACCAGAGTTATCATACAGTTCTCCAAGTGATTTTTGGATATGGATTAGGACTAATTTTTTCCATCTCTTATTTCTATTTTGTGAATAATTATGTTTTGAGAACAAGATTATCTTCCTTCATTTGTCACTCAACAATTGGAAGATTTTTGGAGTTGAAAGATCCGATAAAAACTGCTTGAATAACATTTCCTCTTCACCAAATAAATCTCCTCGTTTTTATTCCAATTGGCAGATCAAAAGGAAATTTTTTATTCGAATGACGAGCAAAAGTGGACGAATCGTCAAACCGTTAAACGATTTATTCCTCAATGGAATTCATGAGAAATATTCGGCAAAATTTGTCGATTATTTCCAATGGAAGATGCCACTTCATTACGAATCTCTCACCAGTCGACAATCTCATCTTTACACACGAAATTTTGGTTAATTTCATTCTTCTCCTTCTCATCGACGAAGTGCAGGTTCTATTTTCGATGTAAGTCACATGTGCCAGATGGAAGTGATTGGGAAAGATTCTTTAAAGTTTCCCATTTTCTTCTCCCAATTTTGAATTATTAGAAAATTAGTCTTTTGAAATTATTATCTCCATCGAACGTAGAACAATTGTCGAATAATCGATTGTTATACACGACATTCTTGACAGAAAACGGAGGAATCATTGACGATTTAATTATAACGAAATTGGGCGAAAATTATTATTATATCGTTTCAAACGCGTCCAGACGTCATGTAGTCATCGATTATTTGAAAGTTAAAATAAATTTCATAATAATAAATAATATAAGTCGAACAGAAATTTATCGACAGTCGAAATTTTTGTTTAGAAGTGAACGATTTGAATGAGGAGAAAGTTCTATTAGCCGTACAAGGTCCTGCTGTTCGTCAACTGTTGACTGACAATTTCAATAAGCAAATTTCAAATATTCGTTTCATGAATTGTCGTAGAATGAAATTGAATGATGTGGATTGTTTAGTAAGTTGTTGTGGTTATACGGGAGAAAATGGTTACGAGGTTAAAAAACGGTTTTAAAATATCATATTAAGTGTAAATGTTCGTAGCTTTCCATACATAACAGTTACGCCGAACATTTATTAGAGAAATTATTAAAATTAAAATTTAATAAGAAATCGTTGAAATTGAGTGGTTTGGCTGCTCGAGACAGTTTACGAATTGAAGCTGGTCTCCGGCTTTTCGGTCACGAAATCAACGAAACCATAACTCCGATAGAAGCCGGATTGAGTTTTGTTGTCAATAAGAAACGATTGGAAAATGATAACGATGAATTTTTGGGTAAGAAAATCCTCCGCAAACAACTGACGGTGAAAGGAGAAATAAAAAATCGGATTGTTGGATTCGAAACGTTCAGTGGTCGGACACCTAGACACAAATGTGTCGTGGTCGACGAGAAAGAGAAGGAGACGATCGGTTTTGTGACTTCAGGAATTCGGTCACCAATCCTCAACAGAAATATTGGTATGATGTTCATCGATGATCGTTTTACGAATATCGGACAACGGATAAAATTCCTGACGAAGAATAGTTTGGTGGAAGGATTTGTTACATCGACTGATTTCATTCCGAAAAAATATAAGAAAACTATCAATTAATTAATTTTGATATTTGATAATTTTCGTCGATAAAATTTAAAACTGTTAACAGTTGCCTTTGATTAGTTTAAAGTTTATTAAATATTCTAAGGAATTTTTGTTAGTTTCGGCTTTAAAAAATTAGGTAGTTCATGTAATTAGGTTTTGTTTTTTTTTCATTTTTTCTTTTTATCAACTTTTCTTTCTTTGGTGAGATGCACAGAATTAATGGGTTCAACCATGTCCTTTATCAGTTGTCCATGTTACTTATATGCATTTTGCTACCACCGTTGGCTGTTTATTTGATGACTAATGATTGCGGGAGGAATTTGTGCTTAAACATTCTACTAACATTATGTGGATGGTTACCGGGAATAATTCATGCACTATTTTTATATGCTGAGAAGGTATGATTTAATTATTTGGCGTTAGCTTTTCCCATTCGTTAGTTGATAAGTTGAGTTTTGTTTATCTTTGAATGTGAAAAGAAGGAGATATAGATTGGAAGAAGACAAGTTCCTTTATAAACATTTATACAAACAATGAATCTTTCTCTCTATGTTTAGTTGATGGGATGAAGAAATTACAATTATATTTAAATTTTTAGATTTCTTCATTTTTTTTCAATAAACTCTTTTCTCGAACATTTCATTTGTGTTGGTGGGAGTGATGGCTGATACGGATATGTTGAAGAAGGAAGAGAATACTCTTCTGGCGAGTAATAATGATTCGACGAATGAACATGATCCCTTACTCATCAATTCAACAGATGATAATGATGATGGTATGGAACATGACGGTGCCAATTGTTGTCATCCTTCAAGATCATTCTACCGATATTTTGCCTTATTTTTCATGTGCTTCTTATCATTCGGTTCGGTTTTAAAACCGTTTTCTGATAATTTTTATTCCTTCGTTTTCAGGCAGTTATTATTGCTATGATAATCCGGCAGCATTACAAGACATTATGAAGAAGGCTCTGGCCATCGATACGGTAGCATTCTCTCAATTCTACGCCTGGTATTCGTGGCCTAATGTCATGTTTTGCATTTGAATTTTTTTTTTAATAATTTTTATAAATTCTTTTTCTCACTAAATTTTTAACGTTTTTCTTCCGACTAAATGAAGTCTCTGTTTTTTCGGTGGGTATCTCATTGATCGAGTTTTCGGGATTCGATTAGGTGCCATCATTTTCTCATGTATGGTTCTTACCGGTCAACTCATCTTTGCCACCGGTGCTTATACCAACAAGTTGTGGTTGATGTACGCCGCTAGATTTATTTTCGGGTTCGATTTTTTCCTCATTTTTTTTTCAAATTATTTTTTTAAATATTATTATAATTATGATAAATAAAATAGAATCGGTGGTGAATCATTAGCGGTAGCTCAGAACACGTATGCAGTTCGTTGGTTCAAAGGAAAGGAATTAAATATGGTTTTTGGTCTACAATTGAGTTTCGCGAGAATTGTTCAATTTTTCCAATTTTTCTTCTTAAGTTTAACGATTTTTTCGTCATTCAGGGTAGTACAGTTAATATGAATACGATGAGGAGAATTTATGATCTCTTTTCTTCTCAAACCGAATTATATAAAGAATTAGGAATTACTCTATATGTGGGTTGGGAGATTTTTTTGAAATTGTTGAATTTTTTTCTTATGCTTTTATTAGCCGCTCTCACTTGTATTTTCTCTTTGTGTTGTGCGTTCATTCTGGCTGTTTTGGATTGGAGGAAAACGAAGATGTTAGATGAGAAGTCGAAACCCGATGGAGAACCAGAAGAAAAAGCGAAATTGACCGATTTGAAGGATTTCCCCATCACTTTCTGGTACGTTACTATTATTTGTGTGTTCTATTACGTGGCCGTTTTCCCATTTATTGGATTGGGATTAACTTTCTTCATCGCTAAATTCAATTTTGATCCAGATTTAGCTAATACCGTCAACAGGTTCCTACTTTTCATATATCCTCTAATCCATTCATTGAGAATTCAGTCTCGTATATCTGATGGCTGTTGGAGCATCACCAATTTTGGGATTCATTGTCGATCGAACTGGTCGAAATGTGTTTTGGGTGATCGTTGCCATTTGTCTCACTTTGATCTCTCATGGATTATTGGGATTCACTTTCCTCAATCCGTTTGTTGCGATGGTTTCCATTTTATTTATTCGTTTTCTCTTACATAATTTTAGACGTTAATGGGATTATCTTATTCTTTGTTAGCAGCCGGTCTTTGGCCTATGGTGTCCCTTATAATTAAAGAAAAGTCATTAGGAAGTGCCTATGGAATGTTTATCTCATTATTAATATTAATCAAATTGTCAATAATTATATAAATTCAATTTAGAATGCAAAGTATTCAAAATTTGGGATTGGGCGTTTTCGCCATTCTAACGGCGACAATTGTCGATAAGAAAGGATATTTCCTTCTTGAAATATTTCTACTTCTCTCCCTATTCAGTTAATTTCATTATTTTCTTGTCTTGACTTATAATGTAATTTACAATTTTTCCAGTTGCATTAGCTGCCGGTATCGCTCTTCTCATCACCAATGCCAAGAAAAGTTTAATTTTTAAATTATATCAAAATTTTCATTTTCATATTATATTAGACGGAAAATTAAATTATAGTCGGAAACAACGCGACCTTGGAAGTTATGAACAAATTATTGAATGAGAACATCCTTCTTTACTCTTATCAAGTATCTTCCATTCCACAATAATTTCAATTTGAAAAACATTCTTTTCTATTGAATTTTCATTAAATTTATTTACAAACATTTCAAATTAGTTTACGAATGATACATTTCCGATTATTTTTCAAACCGATTTTTTATTTTTCTTTTTATATTCAATTTCATTCAAAAAATAAGTTATCAAAGTTCTCTTATAATAAAATTTTATTAAACATTTGAGTATTACAATTATCAATATTTGATGGTTTCTCTATTATACGATATTGATACGTATATATGTATAAGATATATAGTTTATTTGTAGTTTTAGTGTAAATATTGTGCAGGTGTTGAATAATTATTAAATATTTCTTTCAAAAATTTCCAATTGTTCTTACCAATTATCACAATTGTTAGTTATCTGTTTGTCATTTTTATTGGAATGATATTCCAAATTGGATAGACTATATTAGGTGGAAATCTCTACGTATGTTCTATCCCTTTTTTCATCACTGCAAATTTTTTAAAATTACGATAAAACTTCTATCATAGGTGAAACTTATGATAATGCCATTTCATTGTGATGTATCGGGAAATACTTACCGTCTATTTATCGAGCAATAGAGGGATTGATCATTGATCAGACCAGGTCGAATCTCTTATTTGATCAAAAGTTATTCAAAATCAAAAGATTTTCGTTGTTGCACAAGATATTTGACGTCTTTCAATTCGTCGATTCGATCGACATTTCCGTCATCATATACGACTGGAAATTCATATTGAAGAACAGAAATCGACTATTGGTTTAAATTCAATGAATATGAAGTAGGCGATTATTTTCGACAATTTCTCGCTTACGTGTTTCTAACCCAAATCTACGCTGTTATTTCTATTATAATTCTGATGCTCATTACGAGGAAGATGTGGATGATATGTTACGTTGGCGGTATTATTAGGTGGTAATACGTGATTAGGTATTATGAAAGATTCTTTAAAGTTTCCCATTTTCTTCTTCAACCAATTTTGAAATATTAGAAAATTAGTCTTTTGAAATTATTATCTCAGTCGAACGTGGAACCATTATCGAATAATCGATTGTAACACACGACAAATAAGCAACTATTATTGACGTAACTGAAAGAAATTTGGTAGACCCGTCATTTGGTAGATTGCGTATACAAAATATAATACCTATAGGGTTATGTATTTATTTTATTATTTATTTATTTTCATTCTATCGCTTCCAAACTTTTATAACTAATCCTTAGGTATTAAGTATTATTTCGAAATTATGTTGGTAGCCGTTACAGAATTTTATTTCCGAAGTTTCTCATTGCGTAAAAATCGTGAATCAAATCG
>JALJEE010002013.1:0-70617 GCA_023231475.1 Seison nebaliae | reverse complement strand
TAATTAAAATAAGAGAAACAATTCCATATTTAAAAAATTATAAAAAATTATGATAATTTTAATTACATTGTATACGAGAAATGCCCTCTAGGCATAAATAGTTTTTTGGATAATTTGTCCTAGTAAGATAATTTTTCATGACGTGTAAGGGAAAAGGTCCTCCGGATATAAATAATATACGAAATTGTACTAGAATACGAAGAGTCCTATTTCTTTATATACATAAAATGTTATTTACGGAGCGAGAAAAAAAATGGGAAATACGTTCCGTTTTATCAATTTTTGGGAGAAAAGAGAAAGTTCGGAAATATGTTCCTAGATTCAGATATATCTAATAATCATACAAAGTGTTCCCGTTCAGAAACTCCGATAACTCGCTAAACTTCTTTTGATCGAGCATATTTCGGGCATTGGAAAGATGAGGGAGGAGATTTGATTGCAGAAGGTTGATTAATGAAGAATTGTAAATAAAATTCTTAAGTTCAGATGAAGATGATGATGCCCGTATATCATAATAATCTCGAACATGGCCCAAAATCGATCTGTCAGATTCCAACATTTCAACGATCAACGAATCCATAACTTAAAACGAGGGATAAGCTGAAACCCCAAAATAATGTTCTGAAATCTCTCTGAAAAATCAAAGGGTGACGGATAAAATACCACACTACTTGTTTTTTCGCAAAAAAGAAAAAATGCCACCTTTCTTTCTTTTTTTTCATAGGAAATCCCTATCAGAGGAATTTTGGTACATAGTACGTATAAAATTTTTCGTTTGAACAGCGGCAGAATCTAAAAAATGTTTTTGATTCTATTAGTTTAAAAAATGTTTTTAATTCTCTTAGCTTAAAATGAAGACTGAGCTATAGATCAATTGATCAATCAATTAATTACGGCGATTAACAGTATTCATTGTTATATTTAAAAGATTTTTTTTCAAGATTCCTAATCAATTTAAATCTTCTAAAGCACTAACTGTCCTCTAATTTTCGGTCCGCAGTTTTCATCTTAAATAAAAATGTGGTATAAAAATCCTATCAACAACATTGATAACCTAACTACAATAAATCAATATTCAAACGTCAAATCAAGCAATAATCAAATGCATAATCTTCCCTTCGTGAAAAATTCGCATGGGAACCAAACGGCATGACGAATTTATTTACAACAAAAGAAAAGAATATAAATCCGGATCTAGCATATGGTATTTGCAAGAACAATAAGAAAATACCAAAATGCAGTGCAGCGTTGTCCCTGGACGCCGGTTTAAAAATTGAAAAAATTGGAAAAGAACACAACCACACCGGGGACAAATTAGAGGTGCACAAATTGGAATGGAAGAATAAAATCCGCGAAGCCTCAACGCGGACTGCAAAATCGACTTGTTCAATTGTAGCAACAACATTATCAACAGCTCCACAATCCCTTCAAGATCGTTTCGGTCGAATTTGATATATTCAATCGAAACAGGAGACGGAAAAAGATGGAAGTATTCATCGCAAGAAAGTTTCATCTGGAAACCACAAAATTCAACAGAACTCTGCGAGGAGAATCGCGAACACTGCGCAATGGGCAATTAAAGAAAGATGAAGAAATTAACAGGAAAATACATAATTACAATTCTGATCGGATCTTATCATATTTGCACAGTCTAACTTAACATTTATTGAACATTATAGTTCATTCTCATGCTTGTTTTCATTTTTTTCTTTGTTTTCTCCTTTTATTATATTCTTTTCATATTTATAAAATTTTCCATTATTTTAAAATATTTTTTTATCTCATTAAAGATCTTTATTCTAATCGATAGAACATGTGTAAGTGGAAAAAAAATATATCTTATCTACATAAAAGAAGAAAAAAAAGGTGCCATTTTTTCTTCTGATTCATGATCTTCTGATACCATATTAATATAATATATTATAATATGATATACAAGACATGATTTTGTAATTGAAGTCCCTTCGACGTCCTGACATTTCAGAAACTTTTAAATTTCCCTCCATGTTGCTTTAGAGGCAAAACCGCTGACAATTTTGGATATCTTTTTCTTTGGAATCGTAAGTCGATTAATTGTACAGATGTCTTTCACTTTCCTCCTTAACAAATCACGATTAGGTTTCTTTGTTCACACCAACATCAGAAAAAGTTAGGTAACATGCTTCACAGATGAATGAATGAAACCAGAATATGTTTCATTTGATAACATTCCTCGGAAAGTGATCTAATGAACTGTGTTGAACCGAAAAATATGATTCGCTCATGAAAATGAGTCATTCGTTCAAAAGATTGAATTATTGAAAAATGTTAGGTTCATAAAAGTTTAAACTGATCAATTCTATAAAAAAGAAGAAGCTAACAGAATTTTTAAGTAAGGTAAGAATTTTTCAAATTCTTTTATTCTAATAAAACTGTGAAATGTTTTATGACATTCCTTTAGTTTACTATATAAATAAAAGGGTGTCACTGAAGATTTAGTTAATTATTAATGAGCATAATAATGATGACATAAAAATATTAATTATGTTTTCAATTGATAAGAAGCAAATGGAAATTTATATGTATTTATTTACCTTTATATAAATTTTCATTAGACATATCGCAAACGGGACAACATTCATTTTTAGGTATTTGTTGCTTTTCACAATACCAGGGAAGTATTGGACATTTCTTACGAATACAATTGATTGCTTGTCCATTGAAGCACATGCATCTGGTACATTTGTCCTTATCGAACATTTTCCCATTTAGATAACTTTTCTTGTTGACTTTGCATTTTTTATTATTACGTCTTCTTTGGACGCTTATAGAGAAAGTGAATGATTTCTTCCAATCTTTAGTTGCCATCGTCATTACATATTTTCCGGACATACGATATGATACTTTTGTAATATATAAACCATATGGTTTTACAGACATACCTTTTGGTAAACGTTTACCGTTCGCTTTTTTCCACGAAACTTTCAATCCTTGAATGTTCTAAAAGAGGAAGATATCGAACAAGTTGAATGAATTTGAAAAAGAAAACTGGTTTGGGTATAGTTAGTTTCACTCTTCTACTATATAAGAATAGTTTGAATGAATTTTCGGGGAAAGAAATCTCTGGTACTATTGATGTCACGAATGCCTCAATATTTGCGATACTTCTCCCAAATTTATTTTGTGCGACTAATCTATATACTCCAACATTGTTCATAGTGATGGGTGAGAATCCAATCATAGGACCTCTTGTTGCAACGTTTGCTGGTAAAGTGTCAGTTCCATTATATGACCACGAATAAGTGATTGGTAAAGTTCCCTATAATAATTACAGAGAATTAAAATTAAAAATTCCAATTGTTAACTTTAAGTACTTCTAATCGTATTGTTTTCGATTGACCTAATGTGAAATGGGTATCTATTTTGCCACCTAATTTCGGTGCATCTCCAGACACTATATCAACAATAAATCGTACAATCTTTCGACCTTCTCCGTTACCTATCTCAAGCACATATTCTCCATTCATATCTGGATTGATATGAGAGAATTGAATTTGAGTTCCATTCCTAATGAATTTTATACCGGGTGGAAATTCGGATGACTGACCAACAAAGTACCAGTTTAGTCTAATCGGTCTCAAACCCTAAAAATATGATTATTCAAATTATTCATTGAAAAGCTATAAAACATGAATTATTGGTAAATTGTATGTGAAATCTCCGGTGGCTGGGAAGTTGTCAATTGGGAATGATGTTGATGTAATTCCTTCGAAGGATGGTAAACCAATTTCATTTGGACGATTATCATCAATATAAAATACTCGGCCATTCGGATGCAAAACTGCAACAATAGAGTCATATGGATCGACTGTTGTTGGTTGAGTCGTTTGAATCGGTTGACCAATAACTTTCACATACACCGATAATTCCTTTGAACCATATGGATTCGTTACACGTATCGTATAAACACCAGATGTACTAGGTCTCACGGAAGTAAATTGTAATTCTTGCGAATCCTCTGACCAATTGACATTGGCGGGCAAGTCGTCATGATGGTTAAATAACCAAACAAATGCGAACGGTCCATCATTCTTTAAATGGAGATATATTAAAATTATGAAATAATATTTATAAAAAAAACTTTGTTTAAAATTCTAGGTCGAATAATTTTATTAGTTCCATATCTTAAGGTTATTTCGCGGTTATTGATAGTAATTTTGGGTGAACGATCAATATATTCCTCAGTATTATAATCGATTCGGTCATCCGGAGTAGTAACCGTTGGTTTATTGATGGATATATCAAAAGTAATGGAGGCTTTTCCATGTTTATTTGTGACTATCAAAATATATCTGCCATTATTAGCAAGTGTCATGTCAGTTAATTCTAAGGCATTATTTTTGAATATTATGTTTCTCGGTAACTGTTCCTTATTGTTGTTTTTATTGGGGAAGAATTGCCAAATAAAATTGAACGGTCTCTTACCACCAATTCTCAACGGAATAATTTTAGATTCACCATAAGAAAGTCTTATAAGTTTCGCATTGAAAATGATTGATGGCATTATTTCTGATAATGAATCGGTCGGTGCTGGATTGGTACTAAATGTAACCGTATAAGGTTGATGAGTTGCTGATGTTGAAGTTATTTGACGAACACTGACATTAATATCGATCTCAGTTTCTCCTCCTGAATTCGATGCAGTTAATGTATATACTCCATCATTGACACCTCGTTCCAACTGATAAATGACAACTCTCATCATTTTTGGATCGAATAATACGTTGACGGGAGGTATCGGTTTTCCATTCCATTTCCAGTCATATTTTACTGGATTTGTTCCACTAACTAATTTGACCAGAATTATTATTTTACTTCCTTCAACGTCAATTAATTGTTTCCTTCGTGTAGTTAATATGGGAGCAATGATTTTGTCAACCGGAACAACATAATCGAAATCGAATACGACGAGTTTAAATGAAACTCTCGAGGTACCTTGTGTATTAGTGCCAGTAACAACATATCTACCTTCGAAGTTTTTAGAAGCTGAACGAATAAGTAATTGATTATCAATTACCTTAATATTTGGTGATGGATCAATATGTCTTCCTTTGAATGTCCAAACATATTTATCAGGTAAACTACCTTCACTATTATCAACCGTAATAATAAGTGGTTGATGTTCTCGTACATAGAAAACTTTGTGTGAAATGGATAAGTTCGGTTCATCTCCTTTAATTGTAATTGTTAAACTAATTTCATCACTACCGTGACTGTTTGTGGCTTTCAATGAATAAGTTCCACTCATTTGTGGACGAGCTTTTAAGATATTGATTGTACGTCCAAACACACGAACACCACTTGGCAAAGTTGGTTTCCCATTAAAGAACCATGTATAATAGATTGGTGCGGTACCTGAGAGTAAGTGAACAGTTATCGATATCGGTCGACCAATATTCAATAACCAATTTCGTTTCCTGATACGTAATTCGGGTGACTCTAGTGGTTGTGTATGTACCAATACCTTAACTGAATCACTTCCATAGGGATTGGAAACTCTTAAAACATATCGTCCTGCAGTCATCGGTGTGGCTTTAGTAATAAGAATAGTCAAATCCGAAATTTTTTTAACATTCTTTGGTAATCCAGGTTTATCATTAAATAACCATTGGAAGGTCATTGGTTGGGAGCCTTGGATCAACAGTATAGGAATAGTCAATGATTTTCCTTCTCTAACAATGTAATACAATTTCTTCATTCCTAATTTGGGTAACATTCCTGTTTCGACACAAATCGGACAACATTGATCAGGCAATCGAATGATTCGAGTACAAGCGCCAGTAATCTTTTTATTTTCTTTATCGTATAGAACACCTGTTTCACAAGTGATCGTCGTACATTTAACCCATTCACCATCTTTACACATACAATTTTGATAACATGGTCCACGATCACCTTTTTCACCATCAGCTATCTGTTTCGAACCGTCTTCACTGTAACAATATTTCTTCAACGCATTGGGAGATGTCGATACTGATGAATCGACCTTAACACAACTTGGACAACATTCGTCTTTTTTATGAGATGTTTTCAAACAATTATCTGGTAACGGTGTACATTCTAGTTTGATGCAATTCAAAACTTTTCCTTTAATACAATGACAATTGGTAATACAATTATTCAAATTAAACACTTGTCCGTCCGTGAAGAATTTACCTTCCGCTTCACATTTACCGGTGGAGGAAGAACGAAGTTTGATACATCGTTTACAACATTGTTTCTTTGATGAATCTGCCGTTTTTATACAATCTTTCGGTAGTTTCTGACATCTCATTCGGACACAATTTATAACTTTTCCATCAACACATCGACAATTCTTTTCGCAGACATTTCTCTTGACAATATTTCCATTCAAAATTTTTCTACTACCAACTTGACAATACATCTTATCATTAGGAATGACGGCATGATTAAATATGAGACATCTCTTGCAACATTCACCATCCTGAACAGCTGCCTTCAAACAATTGGGAGAAATCTTTGGACATTGCAATGTCATACAATTCACTATTTTTCCTTGATGACATTGACAACCCACACGACATGGTCCCTCATTAAACACGTCACCTTCGTTAAAGACTTGGTTGTCTGATGTTCTACAAATTTTGGCGACATCTGATGGTTTGTCAATACAAATGGGACAACATGCACCAGGTAATAATTTGGATTCATAACAATTATCTGAAATTGGCGAACAAGTTAATTTCATACATCCCCAAATTTGACCATTATGACACATACAATTTTTCACACAAGGCGATTTATCGAATGTTTCTCCATTTCGTATGACTTGTTTACCTTCATTCGTGAACAACGTACAAGATGTGACATTTTGTAGAGCATATCTCACACATGTTGGACAACATTGTCCATCCAAAATTTGACTCTTTAAACAATTTCCTTCCAATACTGGACATTGAGTAGCTCGACAATTTTGAATCATTCCATCTTCACATTGACAATTTAAGAGACATGGTGTTGGTGAAAATGAAATTCCATGTTTATACACTTTTCCTGTACCTTGCCATGTACATGGCAATTTCGGACGGACTGTAGTAGCAAAAGTAATACAACGGCGACAACAACCATCAGCCAAAGTTGATTTGATACAATTTGGAGGTAGATCACCACAATGGATTTTCACACAATCTCTTATCACACCCGCTTCACTACAATGACAATTAACGATACATTCTGTTAAATTGAAGATTTGTCCAATTTGATAAACGACATTCGATTTGGGTAAATGACAAACCGGTACTGGTTTTACCAGAAATTTTATACAAACCGGACAACATTTATTTGGTTCATAATTCCAAACTAAACAATTTTGTTCGTATCGATCAGGACAAACTTCGCGAACACAACCGACAATTTGACGATTGGAACACATACAATTCCTCCAACATGGTTTACGATTAAATCGTTCACCTTCGTGGAATACTCGTCCATCGGGTAATATGCAAGTCTTTTCTGGAGCTACAATTTCATTGGACATATGTCGAATACATTCAGCACAACATGAATCGGGTGGTGTTCTCGTTTCCAAACAAGATCTGGTGATTACTGGACAATTAACTTTGTGACATGATTCAATTATTCCCGCTGCCGTACATAAACAATTAATTTCACAAACTGATTTCTTGAATATACTTCCTGGTTTGTAAATCTTATCGCCCCAAATGCACATGGGTGAACTAGTCGTCGAATGTTCCACACAAGTCGGACAGCATTTATGTGGAAGATGTTGAACTCTCAAACAATCTTTCGGTAATTCACCACATGCTATCTTTGTACATTGAGTTAATTTTCCATTTAAACACAAACAATTATCTTCACAACGTGATTTATTCACATATTGCCGTTCTTGATACAGACGACCTTTGTATATACAAGAAGGAGTTGGTGTTGTTGAAAATTCATCACAGATCGGACAGCATTGAGATTTGAGGACACGCGGTCTCAAACATGATTTGGAAAGACGAGGACATTTCACCGTACTACATTCCATGATTTTCCCGTTTCTACAACGACATCGTTTCTCGCATTTCGACTTATCGAATTGTTCACCATCAACATATTTATTTTTATTCCAATAACATTTGGGCAAATCGATCGAACTACGTTCAATACATTGAGCACAACATTGTCCTTTTGGATGAACTTTCTTAATACAATCATTCGGTAACTCCGAACATTTCAACGAAACACAATTTATGATTTTTCCACTGAGACATTGACAATCGACACTACATGGCGATTTTTGGAAAACTTCTCCATTATGATATTTCTTTTTGTTGAAATAACAAAACTTCTTGGAAGTTGACGATCGTTGTAGACAAACGGAACAACATCGACCATTCTCCGCATGTTGCACCTTCAAACAATCACTTGGCAATGATTCACAAATCTTCTTGACACAACCGGTAATTTCACCATTGATACATTGACATCGAGTCTCACAAACTGATTTGTCGAAATATGTTCCACTTTTTATTAATTTATCATTCCACGAACAAACTGTCGTTCGGATCATGACGCGAATTTTAAACACGTCAAGACCAAACCGATTCCTAGCAGATAATAGAAACCAACCGTCAACTTGTGGTTTATTTCCCAATAATTGCAATACGGCACCATGTTTCCTGGCATATTCTTCAGGCCAAGGTAGTGCTTTCTCACTTGATGGATTAAGGAATTTCCATGTGTACGTTATCGGTAAAGAACCACTTACCGTTTGTATGACAACCGTTTTCGGGAATGGAGTCATTTGATTGAGGACGACCCGATGTGTCTCATAAGATAATCGAGGTTTCTCACCATAAACAATAATTGTGATAATGATGGAAGTTGAACCCCATCGATTAGTAGCTGTTAATTTATAACGACCCTGAAGACTTTCGGTGGCTTTTCTAATAACAATTGATCGTTTAGTTATTTTAATGTTTTGTGAAGGTAAAGTATTGGTGAAAATCTTCCCATTGGGTGATGTATAAGTCCAAGAATATTTCACTGGTTTCTCTCCACCCACCAAATGAACGATGATGGTACGTTTATCTCCAGTTGGAATACGATAATAAAGATATTTAGTTCTCAACATCGGTTTGGGAATCGGTCCAATTTGTTTACTAACTAATGTGAATGTACATCTATCTTCTCCATAAATATTCACTACTCTTAAAGTATAGGTACCCTCATGAATGTAATTGAATGATTCGATAGTGATAGAACTTTTGTAAATCTTTACACCACTTGGCATGACCGGTACTCCGTTGTGAAACCATTCGAAAATGAATGGTGATTCTCCTCGAATTATCACCAATCTCAATTGGAATGCTTTCTCATTTTGAACATAATAGATTGATTGTGTAGGATTGATTAATGGAGCATTCTGTGTAATTAATTGAGTATCATTTCGATTAATTATAGTTAGACTATTTGGTAAGAATTGAATTGCGAATATATAAGTAGCAGTACCATATTTATTTTCTACAATAATCTTATATGCACCAATAATACTTTCATCAGCTTCTCGACTAAATCGAATTTCATGACAATCTCCTGATAATTCGACACCTTCTGGTAATTGTCGTTTACCTTTGAAATACCATTTGATATCCGTCGATTTTATAATTCCTTGGACGACATGTAGTCGAATGGGAGTAACATGAACACCTTGAATAACATAGTATAAATTATTTAACGTTGTTATTATTGGGGGTTTAGTCTTGTCAGATGGAATGACATCATATGTTGAATCAGATGGAATTACATGAATTTTTAATGATATCCTTCCCGTACCATAACTATTGGTGGCGGTGAGTGTATATTCACCGGCGAAGTCCTGCACCACATTCTCAAATGTAATGATTCGACATTTGATAATAATTTTTGCGTTTCCATTCGTCATCGTGTCAAGACGACGACCATTTATGAGCCATGCGTATTCGATCGGTTCAACACCACTCATCAAATCCACTCGCATCGTATGAGACGATCCGATTGTATATGTGAAAATACGATGGCTCATCGCTAATACCGGAATACCATTTGTTGGTAGCATTGTGGAATTTTTTGGCCAATATATTGGATAGTATGTTGTATTCGACTGATAATCTAAAAAATTGAATCATTTGAGAATTTTCAAAAAATAAATTTATTTTACCTGTCTCATCATACGAATATGAATCTTCGTAATTTGGTTCATACTCTTCATAACTATTATAGCTATCAGGATCTGATGGATTCATTTGGCGCATCTGCTCCTGACAATTGACTATTCCCCAACATAATATTGTAAGTATTAGGAAGTTCTTCGAAATCATATTTGAAACGAATTCAAATAATTATAATTCTCCAAATCATTCCACCTTGCCTTTTATAATAATTTCGATGAATTCATTTCCAGACTATTATCCTTATAATTACTTCACATCTGACATTAACAGTCTAATTAAAACTTTGTCAATTATTTTCCATCATTATTTTAGTTCATTCCTATAGCATATATTTCGTCTAAAACCTGTTCAGACCTTCATAAATTCATTAATAACATTCATCAAAATCAATTCGATTCACCTGAACAAAATTTTAATTGATACACTATCAATAATTTTACATTTGCACTTTATGTTTTTTATGTTTTTTGTATTCAGAAATCTTTCAATCTATTTTCAACATCTCTCATTATTTCTGCATATTTCCCTCACGTTCTTCAACTAATTGTTCAATCGATTCAACGAGGAAACTTTATCTATTTCTTCTCAAAAAATCCAATTGATACAACAAACCTTATAATTCAATAATGAATATCGATGATATGTAAATGAATTAATCCAGTCTTGTATTTTCATATAAAATGATTGTGGAACTATCTGGAGAAACTAAACCAAAACTCTTAACTTTTGTCACTTTGTCTCCTTCAATGGATATTTCGGCTTATTAACAATAGTTTGTAAGGTGTTTTAAGAAAATGAGAGTTCCAGCCAGATGGATCATCAGATGTCATCATTTCTTAACAAAAATTCGTAAAATTTAACTTGATCAAGTTTCAAAAACAAATTAAAAAATGATATATTTCTTAACCTTTTACGGAAGTGACTCGAATGGAAATGTAAAGATTTATTGAGAAGATGATTTTATTTAAATTGATTGATTAATTTTAAAAAATCGATAAGGATCAATAAAGAAAAAAATTTTTAATGGAATTGACTACTCAAATTCTAAAAATATAATTTCAATTGTTAAAGTTTAGTAATATTATTAGCATAAAAAGTATAGGGGGAAAAGTTGAAGTTTCTTTTGTTCTTTGAAAGTTGTTAAAATTGTTGAGTAAAAGATTATTACGTTATCATAAAATTTAATTTCAAGACAAAACATTGGAATAATAATATTTGAACGATGGTAATAAACAATGTCAGCTAAAGTTTCACATAAGGACATTCTTCATTCAGGTAGTGGTGGATTGAATGGACTAAGAAAATAATAATCATTTTTTGCCAACTTGATCAGCCGAAATAGCGACATACGAATGCGAATGAGTAAAATTATCAATAAGGAAACGTCAGTGGATAATGTGGAAGATATGAAGAGGAAAAAAGAGACAGACGAAGTTACACGAATTTCAATTATTCTGTTCCACCAACTACTCTCTTTAATACATTTGCCTACCTTATATTAATCTTGATTGTACATCGACTAAACCAGATTCCATTTGTCATATAAATTTAATTTGAATTTCGATTGAATTTCGGTCTAAAACAATATTTTTTTTTTAAAATTTCATTCTTTCCTTCTTTTTTCTATCTCACTTCCCACTCTTCCCCTAACAGAATATGCCCACCAATAAATGGAAGAAATTGATCAGTCTCATTCTACTCGTCATACAATCATCATCACTCATCCTATACATTAGATACTCACGAAGTAATGGATCAGAAGAGAAATATTTAATTTCAGTTGCTGTAGTTGTAGCCGAATTGATGAAGATGGCAATTTGTGGAGTGCTCGTAATATATCAAAATAGTTTAAATAATTTTCATATCATTCAAATTCCTTTAATTATTTATTAGATTATGATATAAATCGAGTGAAATATTTATTATTGGGAGAAGGAAATGTAAATGATGTCTTCCTCTTAGCCATACCAGCCGCATTATATACACTCCAAAATAATCTTCTATTTTGGGCATTGGATAAAATCGATGCGGCAACTTATCAAATTACTTATCAACTTAAAATTTTGACTACGGCCTTATTTACCGTCTACATTCTCCATCGAACCATTTCCAAACAACGATGGTTATCCCTTCTGATTTTGACGATGGGCGTAGCAATGGTTCAAGTCAATCAAGTTCTCTCCAAATCCTCCATCGAAGAACATGAAGTTGTTCATCATTCACTCTTCCAACAACTCATTGGTTTCTCTTGTATTATTGCCGCTTGTTTTACAAGTGGATTCGCTGGTGTTTTCTTTGAGAAAATTTTGAAAAATTCAAATCCATCAGTATGGATTCGAAATGTCCAATTGGCATTCTTCAGTTTTATTATCGGAACTTTCGGAGCAGTTTTTTATGATTTCAATGTCATCATGAAACATGGACCACTTTTTGGTTTTAATTCAACTGTCTGGATTATCGTCACATTACAAGTTTTAAACGATTCAATTTTTATAGTTTGAAACTTTTCTTCTATTTCTCTTCCATAGGCTGCTGGCGGTCTCATCATAGCTGCGGTAATCAAATATGCAGATAATATTCTTAAAGGATTTGCTAATGCTTTATCTATTATTTTCTCATGTACTGCTTCTTATCTAATACTCAATGAATTTACACCAACCAAGTTCTCTTCAATTCTCTCATTCTCTAATATTCTCTCTCTTTCTCTCTCTCAGATTATTTTTTGCTGGTGCATTTCTCGTAATTTCATCGACGTTACTTTATATGTACGAGAGACGGTTAGTCTTACCACGAACGAACGTTAAATAAATTTAAAGGTAATTAATTCTCTCACAAATATTCCTTCCACAACTTAAATGATCCTTTAAACAATATTCGTTTTTTCTTCTCACAGCAGTTAATCACCAACAAAAAAAATATTTCAAAGAGTCTTATTCGTTTCATTTCTTCTCTCCACCTATTAATTCTAAAGTTAATAAAATGATATTATGAAAAATTGCGCTTCAAACTATTATTATTAAGATTGTCATTTTCTTTTCCTCTTTTTTACAATTATTTCAGTTTAAAACGAAGAGAAAGAGGAAAATTAATTTAGATATTTTAAATTTGAGAAAAATAATTATTTCTTCCACACGATAATCATGTATCGGAAACCTAAACCAGTTCGTAATAAGATAATTCCTTATGAAGTGTTCGATAATCATCGAATAAAAGACAAACGAAATATGTCACCAGATGATTATCCCAGTTTCACCTATTTCTTCAAATATTCAAATTACTTAACTTACATCATTAAAAGGAACATCAAAAGGATTTGAACAAACATTACTCACTGTTGGATGTCGTGATGATCGACTAAAATCAGTTATAATTCGATGTCGAAATTCTTCAAAAAATCTTGTTCATTGTTCAAGGAATTACCAAAAAGTCGACAGAAAATGTATAACATGATTAAAACGGGTACGTTGAAATATGGACAATGTTTGAAGGAACCGGATGATGATTTTTTAAATGTTTCCCAATATTTCAAATTTTAACATTAAAATTATTAAATATTTATTTAGACAGACTTAAATAAGAAATTAAATTATCAAATTTGGGCGGTAGAAGAAACAGCAAGTCCATAATAATTTCTTATCAAATTAATTTTTAATAAGAATTTAAAAAGATGCACCAAAACAGAAACCAATGCGCGGATATTTCGGAAGAAAACAAAAAGACTTTTGTACACAAGTTCATCGATTGATTTAGGGAATTGTAAAATTATTTGAAAACATATTTTTATAGTATTTGTTAGATATTCAACGAAAACAAACATTAGCCATGGAATTGACATATGAACAGGCATTGAGACGTATGCAGATGTCAGAACATTATCTCGATTGTGACGGAAGATTATTAGACGAATTTATCAAGAATATTGATCAACAATCCGCGAGAGCTATTGAACGGTTAGAATTGTAATATAAATAATAAAAAGTCAACTGAATAGTGCTGATGAAGCAACTAAATTAAAACTGGATAACATTGCCGCTATCAAATCATTAAATGAACAAATTTCGAGTATAAAAACTGAAATCGGTCGAATGGAAGATACTTGGGCTGATTATCGACGTTGTGCTCTTTTTCTATTCAAGACAGCTCCAAAAGTTTCTTTTCTTTTTCTTCTTCAAAAAAGAAATGGTTGAACACAATTTAGTATTGGAGAACGAATCAATTAGTAAGAGCAATAAAGACGACAGTTGTTGATAGTAAAGAAGAAGCAATGTTAAGCGATATGACAGAATATTTGACTGATTTTTATGATCCATTTGGAGATTTCGATGAAGAAGTTCGAGTGAAAGTGAACACAGATCCGATATATTTATCAACAATCGAATCAGATGAATTACTCAATCTAGATTTCATTCATCTCCCACCAACTCATCCGATTTTCGTTTGCTTTTAACTACTAATATCATATAAATGTTTATTACGTTAAACTCTCAATTTTTCTTCTCAATTCTGAGTAGGCAATTCGAGAGATTTACTTTAAAGAACCGATTGAATTATTAGATTTATTACGAGAATCGGAGAACACGAATTTAATGTTGATGGAACGAACACATTCGGTGGAAGAAGAAGCAGAATTCTTGAATAAACGAGCAGACGAAAAAACGAGCAGGGAAGAAGAAGGCGTTCTTATGTATGAAATCGAAGAGAAATATGCAACTGTCAAACGATTACAAGAAGAATTGCAGGAGACTGAAAGGAAAGCGGCACATTCTATTTTCAGTTTGGAGTTCGACATTTCTTTTCATTTCATTTATTGAGAATACTTAATTATTTAGACATCTCTATTTCTACAATCCAGAATATATGCTCATTATGGAAGAATTGAAAATTTGGGAGGATAAAGTAAGAGAAATCTATTTAGCCGAACCAGTTCTATCGGCGGAACCGGACAAACAAAAAAAAGAGTTTTCTTCTTTAAATTTTTGTCCACATTTCATATATAACTCTCATGATTTAGTACAATGAGTATTCTATCAGAAATGGAATCGGTAGTGGAATCGTTATTTGAAGAATTGGAAATATTTCCTTCCGATAAAATCGAGAGAGCAATGCAACATCAACATTTTATGCAAAATCAATTAGTTAAAGAAGAGAGGAAGCGAATGACGAAGGAAAACTTCTACAAGAATGAACAGAAGAAATTGGAGCGTGTCAGTCAACCACAAAAATCAATTATTCGAACTCGACGTGTCATGGAACGATCTCGATTGAAGAAAGATAAGAAAGATAGGAAATGTGAGCAGATATGGGAAGAACGAAAAAATGAAGAAGAATATAACTACTATTTTTCAACTGAAATTTAAGACGAAAAAAAAATTGAAGAGAAACACTGAAAACTGATGAACGAGTATTCGAATGATTATTTTGAATTGTCAAATTGAATTGATTGAAATGAAATTAATTTCAAGAGAATAAAAAAAGAATTTGCTTTTTTCAAAATTAGTAGGAAAATTTACTTTATTCTTGATAAACATGTTCATTTAATTTCTGTGAAATTATTGAAATTTGTGAAGAAAATGATGAAAAAAAACAATTTTACAGGAAAGTCCAATTGAAAGGTGATGATATTTAATCCATAAAATTAATAGAAGTTGAACGATTGAGGGACATAATTGAGAATTTATCATCTTATTATAAATTATCATAAAAACATGTCCTACGAAATGAAATGAAAAAATATGAAAAAAAGGAACGTTGAGGAAAAAAACCGTCAATTGAAAATATTTGGAGAATGAAACGAAAAAAAACGAAAATTATAAAAAAGTTCGAAAAGGATATTCGAACGAAATTTGGAAAATACTTTGAATTTATAAGAATATTACAACTTTTTGTGCGTGTGTGTGTGTGTGAGTGTGAGTGTGTGTTGGAGGAGTTTATAGATAGATGTGTTGATGATGAGACGATCATGGAGAAGGGGGAGAGTGGATGAAGAATATTGAAAGTTAGAATAAAATCGCAATTGAAGAATAAAATAGATGGATTTGAGGAGGATTGGTTTGAAATGATCGTTGACAGATCTGAAGTTCTTATAAACTAAATAAATAAAATATTCTCTTTAAAATGAATAAACTGATTTTGTGGAGAGAAGTGAAAAAAAAGAAATTTTCAGAGATTTGAAAGAGATTTGTCGCATTTCAGAAACGAATGAGAGATAAATGTGAGAGAAAAGTAAAAAAGGAATATGAATAAATTGTTTCTTTCTGAGAAACGTTTTTCGATGAATTTGGAAGAGGAACAAATGGAAATAAGAAAATATGTTTGAAAAAAACAAAGGAAAAAAAATGAAAAATAAAAACAATTTTCATCCATTCCTTACCCGGAGTGCTTATGTATGTATGTATGTATGTATGTATGTATGTATGTATGTATGTATGTATGTATGTATGTATGTATGTATGTATGTATGTATGTATGTATGTATGTATGTATGTATGTATGTGTGTGTGTGTGTGTGTGTGTGTGTGTGAAGAAGGAATATGGTGGATGAGATGGTTTTAAAGAAGAAGAAGATTCTTATCGTTTCACCGTTCAAACTATTTCGTATTCTTCTTTGTCAATTGAGTGGTCATTGTTTTTTGAGCAGACTGTTGCAACTGTTGTTGCCCATAAGTCAAATAAGAGAGTTGATGTTCATTATTCGGTTTGAGATTTCCACTCACATTCGTTAACGTGTTGGCATTCAAATTATTCCGTAAATAATTCAACGACATCGGTAGATAATAATTATTTTGTGGATGTTGTTGAGTGAGATGTGGAGTTGGCTGAATGACAGAAGGAGATAGATTCGCCAAAGGATTCTTTGGCATTTTGGTGAGAGTTCTCTGAAACTCTTCCATCTTCATGGGAGTAGTAGTCGGTGGGAGAACTGATGGAATCGCAGGAATATTCTTCATCAATGTTGCTTGTTGTTTGGATCGTGGTGAAATGACTGGAACTTTTGTTGATGGTGTCATTCGTAATTGTCCGGGCGGATACATTAATGAAGCGGAATTGAATAAATGATTGAGAGACATCTGAAAATTGGATAGAACCGGTTGTGATGTAATATTCTGATAATAATTCGGTTGCATCAATTGTTGTGGTGTTTTCGATGATAATTGAGGAGAATTACCACAATTAATTCCTGTTACTTGGGCATGAAGTGCTTGTTTCGTTTGTAAATTCGGATAAATCAAATGACTTTGTGATGATTGTTGTTGTTGTTGTTGCTGTTGTTGTTGTTGTTGTGTCAATGGAGGTGTACGATATATAACATGTTGTTGTTGTTGTTGTTGTTGTTGTTGTTGTTGGTATAATGAAGTTGATGATGAATGATGTTGAATATTTTGTTGATTATTTAACAGATATTGTTGTTGTTGATATGTTTGTGGTTGTTGTTGTTGTTGATGTTGCTTGATTGATTGTTGTTTTTGGCAATTGATCGATAATTGATCAGACATATTCGTCGTCGATATTGATTGAGTGGGTAGAGGAATTGTTGATTTCTTCTGATGTAACTGTTGAACTCTCTCACATTTCATAAATGGTGATGTAGTCGTTGTTCTTGTGACTATGGTGTGAGTTGACGGAATTAATTGAGCAGAAATCGAATTCATTGATGGTGATTGATGATTATGTCCCATCATATTCTTCCATTGATCCGGTAATAAAACTTTTACACTTCCACCATTCGATTGTGATGTCACATGATTATGATGACTATTAAACGACGTTACAATAGAGGCAGCGGCGGCTGCTACTGCAACTGATGCAGGACTTAATATTGGTGTTGTTACTGTTAATGTTGGAACGGTGATATTTTTATTTTCTATTTGATTTTTTGTATTAAAATTGACTTTCTCATTCAAATAATTCGCATCTCGACCATTGGAATTGAGGATAATATTATTATAAATGTTACTATTTGATTGGAATGCTGATTTTCGCATTTTACTCAATTTCATCAATTGTTGTCTTTGATAAAATTGTTGATGTAATCGTTGTAGATTATTTTTATCAACATTCGTCTTTAACATCTGTTCCGTTATCTCTTCCTTCTTCATTCGTTCATTCAATTTCATTATTTTTACCAAATCGTCATGTTTCCGATGATCCGATACAATCGGAATGATTTGTTGATCTTGTCTACCAGGTGATGATCTCGTCATTCTCATCATATCATTATTTGAGATATTCGTATAATTTTGAGCATTGATCAAGACGTGATTAGGAATGGAGGTAATCGAATCATTTCCTGATTTATTCACATTTTCCGATGATTTCGTTTCATGATTAATCGTCTTTTCTTCACATCGAGAAGTTGTTCCCATATTTTCTATAATTTGATTTTTATTCATTAAACTTCTCGAAATCGTCATTGGAACAGTGAGTGGTATAGATGTCAAATTCTCAACATGTTCATTAGTTTCCTTCTGTTGTAATTGATGTTTGTGGAGGAACTTCTGATATCGAAGATGATGACAATATTTTCCTTTAGATATTCGTGTACATGATTTTATTGGTATCTTACCAGTCGTTGATGAATCTCTTGGTGGAGTAGGTAAACTTAAATTTTTGGTTAATTCACTATCATCAGATTCAATTCTTTTCGAAGGCATAACAGCAGCAGCAATTTCTGCAGGTAAAATCGGTTCTTTCGTTAATTTCAAATCCTTCTCAATTCCAGTAATACTAGAAATTTGATTAACCTAAAAAAAGAATAAAATAAATTAATTGAAATTTGAATGAGAGATAAGATGAATGAAATTCAACCATCATTTGACGATCGAATAATAATTGTTTCACATCAATACTCAATTGTCGAAGATGATCTGTTAATCCTTTTTCTTCTTTCACACTCAATTCAATTGCCGTCCCTAATAATTCTTGAGATGGTAATTGTTCATGAGCAAAACAATTTTCAATTGTTTCAAAATTTTTCCTTTCTGATTCACTTTCACTTTGTTGTTTCCAAAATCTCATAATTGTCAAATGGAGTAAACGTCTCTCATCCAACATCGTTTTCTGGCCATCTTTTATTTTCTCAAATTTCTCTTTGATTTCTGATGAGAATTTCTGAAAATTATAAAAAAACAAAATTTATATTTTTTCAAGCCAAAAATGAACGAACCTTTTCCACACAAATTTCTTTGTCTAACCATTCGACGAATGAATCAATTTCTTTATTTTTCAATTTTGATAAGAATTTTTTCTTTCTCAACAATTGGAAGAGATTTCTTCTTTTATCTACATCACTCTTGATGAAATCGACAAATAATTGAATTGACATCTCTTCATTTTTCTTCTTTTTTTCATTCTTTTTTCTTTTTTCCACTTTTAATTCCTCTTTCTCTTTCTCTTTTTCTTCCATATATTCTTTATCTAAAACAATTTTTTTTCAATATTTCATTCATAAAAAATAAAAATGAAAACGAATTTGAGAAGATGTGATAATTTTTGCATTATCCGCTTGACATTTGATGCTGCTCAGCCATGGCACATTAACGTCATCTGGTGATGGTCGATAAAAATTATCATCCGATATATTTTCCAATTCTCTTACCGTCAACTTTTCGAGTACATCTAAAGCATTTCCATAAACAACATCTAAATAATCTAAAAAAGAAAAATTTTTAAATTAAAAAAAAAAAAATCATAACTATTTTTATTCTCTTTATCATCATTCTCCGAAGTTTTCGGAACGATTTCTTCCAATTTCTTATCATTTTCTGATCGAGAAAACTTTCTCAAACTTTTCCCATCTTTGTCAGATTTATCAGATTTATCCGAATTCGTTTGAACCAAAACCATTTTCGGTTTCTTCCCAACTGATCGTGGTCGTCCACGTTTTCTTTTAACTGTTCCCTCTTCTGATCGTTTCTCATTTTCTGTCACTTCTTCTTCCGTTTTCAATTTTAATTCAATTTTCTTCGATGAATTTGTAACAATATCAGATTGGAAATTATCTTCGATTTTATTTATAAGTTTTTCTCTTTTATCCTGAATAACATCATCGTCTGATGATACTCTCAACTTCATTTTCGTTAACGCATTAATCTTCGATCCACGCAGTCCAATTAAAGGAATTGTGGTAACAGTTGTAACTGTCGAAATGATTTCATCGTCCGATGTTTCGATTCGTTTACTTTTTTTCGTTTGAGATCTTTTCTCATTTATCGTCTCATTCTCTTTCCTCTTCTCATCAAGATCGCTATAACTGTGAAGACGTTTTCGAGCATTTACTGAATTATTTCCGTCAAATTCACCACCACTTTCCATCACATCACCATCGACAATATTATCGTTTGCGATGGAATTCCTTCTCAAATGATATTTGATGACCTTATTTTTTGTTGGAATAACTTTCTTGTTATTTCGTTTTCGATCAGTTGACATATCAGAATAATCGAACGAATTGATAGGACTTCTTAATTTTCTTCGATTCGTCTTGTTCATTCGATTCACATTACTCTGAGTGGTCGATGTAGAAATGATATTATTTTTTCGACGTTTCGATGGTTTTCTTGATCGACGATTTTTCTTTTTTTCTTCTAGATAATCTTCTTCCGAATAATTGTCACCACTTTCTTCAATCTCATTATCATCATTATTATCATCTTCATTATCAGCAATATCATCTGGAACGTTTTCTTTTCTTTCTTTATTTTCATGTCCATCATCATAACCAACTTCTTTCTCATTAGTACCATTATGTCCTTCTGAATAATTGGTTATAGCATTTTTTAGAGCTCGTTCTTTTTTCTCTCGTTTCTTCTTCTTTGTCATTTCATTTCTTTCTTCATACCATCTTTCAAGAATTGTTGGATCAATAACTTGAATATAAAATGTGACTCGTTTATTTGTCCAACTCACATCACCATATAACATTCGTTTCAAAAGAATTATTGCACCAATATCATTCGTATTACGAGGAGTTATTCGGAAATTCGATTGTACATAACATCTAGAAGAAATGAGAACTGTCCCTTTTTCAGTTGATTTGAAAATTTCTTTTAATTGATGATCAACTTCTGGAGAGAATGCATAATTATTAATAAATATACATTTCGAATTGAGAATGATAGGAATGAAAGATTCGTTGAGGAAATCGCCTTTAATCAATTTGGTAGGAGAGAAAGCGAAACCGCTCCATTTCATCCAATCGATAAAATGTTTTTGTAAGTCGATGGCATATGTTGCCGGAGTGTCGGCTAATTCGATTCCTACACTTTCCCTCAACGGAAACATCGCTGCCATTTGAAGTACCACTTGACCGACACCACTACCCAAATCCAAGAATGATTCATCGATTTCAAATTCTAATTCCTTAATTAATTCTTCGATACATTTGAATGACGTTTCACCATAAACACGATTGGAGAATGGTGGATAACAATTCAATTTTTCCGGATCTTTTACCGATCTCGTATATGCTACATGCATCACATGTGAGAGAAATGGAAGTGGAGCATACTTCTCCAATCGATAATTCATTAATATCATTGACGGATTATCTTTCTTCCATTTTGACAAATTCTCATTGAACAAATGTGCCAAGTCCAACAATTCATTAATTGTCTCATAATTCTTCAATTTATATCGTAAATCCGTACAATAATTCTTCTCGAAATCATCGGAATGACATTCGTCTAAAATTATCGAAATCGTTTCGATCAATTGTTCGTTCTGACTCTTTAAATTAAATTTGATGTTATTCTCATTCTCGTGATCGGGACTCATCAATCGGAAATTGTAAAGATCATCCTCTTCTTCTTTATCCGTCACGTTCTCCATACGCATTCTATGACTAATTCAAACTCACTTCCAATAGTCTTCCAATTGATGAAAAGGAAATTCTGTCCCCGAACGAATTATCTGAATAATTTAATAGGATGATACATTAATTGATACAAATCCACAAACGAAATTCACAATCGAAATAAAGTTTTAGGGAGGGCAAGAAAAAACGGTGAGGGAAGAAAAAGGAAGATTTTTAAAAAATCAGACAATATCATCTTTTAACTCTGGAAAAATAGTAATCTTACATTTATTCAAATCATTCTCTCTCCTCGCCCTCCTCCTTCTCATCTACACGTCCGTACAAGATGTGGGATTACGAAGCGAATGAGAGAAATTGTGTGCGAACGTGACCATTATATCGAAAGATGAGGACACAAATGGGAGATGTGTATATATCTGTGTGTGTGTGTGTGTGTGGTGAATAGTGTGCAAATAAAATGAAGGAAAAAAAACGAATTACCAGACTTATAATTACGAATCACAGAACGTCGTAATTTTAATTAATCAAACTAAATACTTTTTCTTTTCTTTTAGCTCACAAACATCCTCTCACTCCATTTGGGAACTTGCTTGAATAAAATTTGAATTTGTTCAAATGCCAAGCTTGATTCAAGAGCGATCACGATCTTTTTCAAATTTCTCTCAATTCTCTAAAAATTCATTTTAAAATTAATTAATTATTTCACGCGCAGCCTGAAGCTCATTTTATAATTTTTTTGAAATCGCAATTTTTTTTTCTAGTTTTTTTTATTTCTAATTCTATAAATTATTTCAGCTACGAATAAGAAGTGCATGAAAAAGTTTTACGTCAAATGGTATGATTTATGAAATAATATCGATTTTCTTTTATGGAATTCTACTCATAAATTTCCTTTTATATTTTAAGTACAACAGAAAGTAATTTCTTTCCGAATTAATTACACAACTTATCTTTTGGCGGTATGAGTAATTTGAGATCTGCTTTCATAAGGAAGAAAAGAAAAATGAGAACTGTCTTTTCGTCATTGATAAAGAAAAGTTTTCGTTTTGAATGTTTAAAGAAATGTTTCTTCTCCAACCCTAAAGGGAAGTAAGTGGCTTTAGGAAAAAGCAGATCTGGATCATGACATGTCATTATGAGAGGAAACGAGATATATAAAAAGAAGTCGTCTCAACTAAACTTTCTTTCTTTGTAGTTTATAGAATTGTTTAATTCAATTCACTTCTTCTTTGTTTGGAAAAGATTTGAGGTGTCTCACTCAATTCGTTTTAGGTAATTTATTAATCATTTCGTCTTATTTTGGATATATGTATGAATCGACTCTCTTCTCTAAATAAAAGAGATTTGATTGATGAGCAGTTGGACGAAGTGCATGATATGGGACGACGACGGAAACAACGTAAAAGTGTATTGACATCAGAGAACGAGTGTTATGATAGTTTGCGAGATTGTATCGATCAGAAATTCCTTCACATGTTCTGCTGCTACAAGTTCTGGGATCGATTACCATGCAATTCGAGATATCTCTCGTCGCCTGTACCACTTTCACCATTATCTTCATCTTCATCGTCAACAATGTCGTCAACAATGTCGTCAGGACCAATGATGAAGAAGCCGCAATTGAGTTTCGATTTTATGCTAAGTAATGTTGACACATTGATCGATATGATCAATGGCAACGAATTGAGAATACGTGAACCACATCCATTCATCACCAAACGATCCATATTATATGGGGCTATTATGTATATAACGTATTTGACGAATTTATTGAAAGACGATAAAGAGAACCAACTCCCATCTATCTCCTATCTTGACAGTGGCATGTCTATGATTACTCCATATCAAATAAACAACATTTACGATTTACCACCGTTTCCAAATGACAATTTCACCAATAACGATATTAACACATTCTCTTATTCACTCGATGAACATACTTTCTAATCGTTTGAATCGATTGATAGTTCTTATTAATTTTATCTTATTTTACTAATCGAATTAATCTAAATTCTCTCATTTTTCTCTACTTTCAATTCTTCCTAATCATCATCATCATCATCATCATTATTATTATTATTGTTATTATTATTATTATCATTATTATTATCATTTTCTCCCACAATATCATTGATACTAACAAAATTTCCTTGTAAACTGACTCGATCTGTACTCACTTATACAAAATCTGTTTTTTATCATGCTAATTTTTATTGAACTCTCTTAATTTATATTATAAATCATCAAATGATTTCTACATAATCGTTTATACATATTTCGTTAATTTTCTTCTCATTCGTTACAAATTATCTGAATCAAATTGTTACTCAACGTCACATTATTATTTCCAATTCTTCTTTTTCCATTTTTTATGTTATTTCAATATTTTTATGTTATGAATGAAGAGAATATTTTGGAATAAAACTCGAACATTTTATTAGAATAAATTAAAATTCTAAAACTTATCACTTACTATTTAAAATAAACAAGCTAATGTTGTGTTGATGTCACAATCGATTCTGGTGTCCATTCGAGAAAGTGGATGTGAATCACTCGGATAAATAGAAGTTTGAAGAAACATGTCTTTTGATTGGAAAGTTTCCTTAGAAATATCCTCTTTAAACATCTTCAATTTGTCTTCGAGGCATTTCTTGAAACGATTGCCATTTCGATTTTGAACGAGAGCTAAACGTTTCATAAAATTGATACCTTGAGAAGGAGGTACACGAGCGTCCTCCATTCCAATTTGCATAACTGTTCGACAACGAATATTATTAATTTGAGAAGTTGGTGATGCTAATTCCAATTTCCTTATTTGTTCGTTTGATAAGGAATTGATTAAATTATCATCGAACATTTGAGTATTTTGTTGGATTTTGAATACTTCATATAATACCCAATCAGGAATGTCTGATGTTTGGAGCATTGATGGAAGATGTACCACCGGATTTCTTGCTATACAAGTATCGAATAAATTCGGATATTTTCCAGCTAACCAAGTCACTAAGAATCCTCCATGAGAACCACCACATAAATGAATGGATAAAGGATTATTACCATCATGTATCGACAATTCTCCATCAATGATCTTTTGAAAATTTTCAGAATTTTCACATAAATTCTCTGAAATTAAATAATGTTGAAGACAATCGATCACATCTTCCACATCCATCGAACCAATTGAACCAGGTAATGAATTCATATATTCATATGAATGTCCGATCGATCCTCGATAATTCGGCATAAGAATTCGAAAACCGAGAGATGTGAAAAAATGGACGAATGGTGAATAACAATTAACAACAGATGAATGTGGTCCTCCATGTATCAAGACGATTAAACTTTTTTCTGCACGATATTTAATTTTATTAAACGTTTCATTTCCATCATTTACTTCCATTCCATCAACAATCAAATATTGAATATTCTCAGATGTCTCACAAGAACGATATCGAATTGAATGATTTAAATTCGATTCATTTGAAATATTCTTCTTCAAAAGTTCCAATTTATTATTTTCATCAAAACCATAAAGATTCGCTATCGGTTTCTTATTAAATTCATCTTCTAATATCACCAATCGATCTCCATTCATATCAGCGATGGCATTACTCGATTTGGGAATATCGAACAATTGATTAATATTGGAGAATTGTCCTGTTTTCAAATTAATGAAAAAACTTTGAAATTTCATTTCTTTTAATATGGTGAGAAATAAATATAATTCATTTTTTATCATTCGGAAAGGATGAACGGGAAGATCATTCATCACAATAAATAACATCAATTTCTCTCGATCTTTCTCATTATCGATTACTGTTTTAATCTCATTCTTCAATTCTCCACATTTCTTCAATTCCTCATTCTCTTCTTCGATCTCTTTGAAATTTCTTAAAACATCTCTCGAACATTTCAATGAACTTTGTTGTAAATGTTCACCGAACGAATTATTCTCTAACCAAATCAATGTATCAGTTGGATGATGATAACGAAATTGATAAATACATTTATCATCATCCGATGACAAGCTTACCAAAAAATTCTTTCGACAATTCAACATGAAAATTCCACTTTTCCTTATGGGACAATAAATTAATCCCAAATTCATCACATCAGATAAATAGCCATTGAAGAGAAGAATATCTTCCTCCAACACAATACACTTTCCGACATTCAAATTGAAATGTCCCGAATTCATCTCCACCAATTTCAAATTGATCAATTTCTCTTCATTCCGTTTCGAATCGAACCAATAAATACATGACGGTAATGATGTTTTCATCAATTCTCCATAATTATTTTTCTTCCGATTCAATTTCGCCAATTCCCACCAATCCTTCGATTCATTGTCATCATCATCATCTTTCTTCTTACCATCACCATCACCACCATCATTCGATTCTTTTTTGTTCAAATTAGAAATCTTCTTCTTCCTTTGTTCGAGATATCGAGATAAATAAATATTCTTTTTCTCTTCCTTCTCATCTCCAATGTTCGATACAACTAAAGCTATTTGATAGAATGATTTCTCCTTTCCAATTTCCATAATGTCCAAACTACCGATCGGTTGTTTCGTTTCAAAAATCTTATAATTTATTGGAATCATTTCACATTTTCCATTTATTAATTCGACTTTCAAATAATTCATTTCATTATGACTCCTCAAACTACAGGAAATGTTTTCCTTTCTGACGGAACATTTAATATTTTTAAATGGAATCGATGGAGTCATCGTCATTCCGTTTTGATTGTCTGTCACATATCTGATCTCCTGTTGCCATTCCATACTAATCGCATCACCATAACGATAGATGATTTCCACAATTCTCTCGTCAATCAAACGACAAGAAACGATCAATTTCTCTTTGATGACTTCGAAATATCTTCCAGTTAATTCATTTATTATCTCTTCCATCTCCTTTACCTTTCTTTCAATCTCTTTTAAATATTTTTCAGTTTCTTTTTTATCTCGTTACATAAATGTAAATAGTAAACATGAAAGAAGCTTTTATTCTAATTTTTTTCATTTATCCTTCAACTATTTCATTAAATTATCGAATGATAAATTTTATTTTCAAATTTCACCTAATCCACTTTTAATCAATTGTATTATAAGAATGTCCATTACCATCCATATGATAAATATAGGGAGCATGTGCTAAAGTCTTAACAAACATCGAACATTCGACAGTTTGATGAAGTTTCTCTCTCTCTCTCTCTCTCTCTCTCTCTCAACGTCAGCTTTCCTTTTCTAAATTAACTTAATAAAAAATTCATTTGAACAAATCATTAGTTAAGTCATGTAAATATTTTCATCTCTTTTTAATGTTTCTTTCTTTCTTCTACGAGATCGAGGGAAAACAAATTACTCCTTTTTCTCTTCTCCTATTTTCTAGCCATAAATTACTAATCATAAAATATGTTTTTTTGGAGAAGTTGTTGAAGTTATGAACTATGAAAATAAATCCGTCGAATTTTTTCGAAAACATTATCGAGAATTGCATAAAACTCACAAACTTTCTTCTGATTACAAGGAGAAATTAATGTAATTTAATGTAAAACTTAAAAGAATTCCTTAATCATCTAATTAATCTGAATGTTAATTGGTTGATGGTGAGGGAAAATGAAAAGAAACGGAATGGAATGGAAGTTATTAGATATTAGAATATTATAAAAGAACGATTTTCTTAAATGTTCTCAACTTCTCATGAAACTACTTAATTCAATTCATATTTTAATTGTTGTTGCTGTTGCCATAAATTGCGAACCACAAATCCGGCAACAATTCAAATGTTGGAGATGTCTAGGTTTCGTATGTAATTATGATTTTGATGAGACGCAACACGAATTAATCGATTGTTTGAATGATAACGTCTGTTATATTGTCCAAGAACCGAGTTAAAAATTTGAAATGATATTCTCTTAAATAAATTTATAGGTGATCGACGAGACTTTAGTAATAGGAAAGCCAGACGATTCTGTGCACCAAAGAATTCGAATTATTTGGTGGATGAATGTAAAATGGGTGATTTCTACGAATACGTTTGTATTTGTACAACTGACGAATGTAATCGAAAGATTAATATTCCTAACACTGCTCCCAACTATCAATATAAAGAGTATTTTCTTCTCTCTTCTTTCTTAGCTTTCTATGTTATTATCAACATTCTCTAAATGGTTATTTTGACCTTGAATAATGATAGTAACTTTCCACTCGTTTTCTTCATTTTCCACTTTCTCCATTCTCTAACTTTCATTTTATTATACAATTATTCCTACTCATCCACAAGTCTCCATTGTTTCCTCTTTGACTTCATATCGATTTTTTTTCAATTCATCATCCTTTGACATATATATCTTTTTATCGATTTCACTTATCTTTAATAAAAATTGTGACGTTTGACTTCTAATTATGTTCGTTTTTCCCAATTCCACATTGTTTTTATGAAACATATAATTCAGATATTTTCTCGATGTTTTTTCTTTTTGAAAACTTTGAAATTTTTCTTTTCTTAATTTACTTAACTGTTACATAACATTCTCATTAATTTAAAACATAAAAATTTTAAAATATAATAAAAGTGCAATTCTCTTCAAGGATTTCTAGGTACATTTCTATTGTTAAAGGTAAATGAAGCATATACTTGTGCTAACCAATATCATCTTCTCGTCACTGTTCGTGATAAGTTCGGGACAGAAATGTGAAGTCTTGCCAACAAACGTACAAACAACAATACGCAGTTTCTTAGCAGAATATCGAAGAATAAAAAAATTTGATAGTCCACAAAGTGAAGGATGTAAAAATAGTGACTCACCAGGCCAAGAATCAAGCCCATTTGGTGGTTTGGGTGGATTACTTGGAGGAGGTGGTAGTGGATCAGACAGCGGTTCTTCTTCCAGTCTCATAAAGAAAATTATTGGTGGACTGTTAATGTCGAAAGTGTTTGGTTAGTGATCGATTATTTCTTTCTTGATTTTCTTAAAACAAAATTTTTATTATTGTTTACATGTTTATCGAAACAATCATCTTATATTTGTCCTCTAACATTTCTTTATTGAAGGTTTTGGTGGCTCCAGCTCAAAACAAACAACTTGCAAAAATGTTGCGTTAGGTAAACAAGTAGGCAATGCTTATTTCAAATGTCCATCCGGAGCTGATCCTCCAGAGAATAATGCTTGTTGTGGTCCGTCTAATAACCAATTCTGTTGCAAAAAAAATAAAGCCGGATTAATTTCTGGTATTACAATCCCAATTCTTTTGGCTTTGGTGGCCATAACTGTATTCGTTTGTTGGAGATGTCGCAAAAAGTCACGTCAAGCGGATGTTTAAGTTGAGAATGTGGAAAGAAGAAAACCAAATTTCGACACTCAATTACGAATCTTAAACCATAATGTTTTCTCCATCAGATTTCCTCCAAACTGGTTTTTAGTAAACTAAAATTTTCATATTATTAATTTTATCTACGATTCCTATTTAGCTTTCACGTGTATGATAATTGAAATGTTTTCTCATGAGCGGAATCGTTAAATATTCTGGAAAATTCTCATTTTTATTTGCTGCTTCTCCATTTTATAAGGCATTTATAATCTTTTTATTTGATGATGAATCTCACAATTTCCATTATTTCTTGTTTTCATTTTAAAAAATTTTCTGGTATTTTTTTCCCTCTTATTTTTCACAATAAAATAAACAGAAAATAAATTAACGGAAAAAGAAATGAAGGATAAATGATGATTATCATTCAAAAAATTGATATCATTATCATTATATTCATTATCATCAGATTAGTTAAAAGTATTGCCCATTAGTCGTTGTAATAAACGGTTACTTTGTACGGAGATATTAATCTCTCCAATTGTCAATTCATCATTATTATCATTTACTAAACGATAAAGATTTAATTTAAACATTATTAAATTCGTCACTAACATTCAACATCTTCATCAATAATATCTTTCCCAGAATCATAAATTCCTTTTAATGGTATTGAAGCGAAGCCAAGTAAACTGTTGTCAGATTGGCAATTCACAAGTATTTTTAATCCAACATCACTAGATAATGATAATAATAATCGATATTATTTGGATGAATTTTTTGAAAATAAACTTTTCATGAAATGGATCTTCTTCTCTTGACACTTCATCAATAATCAATTTTTCAAAATCAGATATATCGATATCTATGAAGAATTAATGAAAAGGTATTTATAATAAATTAAAAAATGAACCGATTTGGTAATTGAAAACAGATTTCTCACCAACATTCGGTTTCTCGTTTGTTTCCTTACAACGTTCCGAATAATTGAAGAATTTCAAACTGACATAATATTTGTCATTTGAAGACCACTTGTCTAATTCCATTTCATCGTTGATTACGAAATAATTTATTGTTACCATCAATTTATCTAATTTACGTGATATCATCATTTCTTCATTGTTCGTTATTTCAAATGTGTCTTCATTTGTCTTCTCAAATTCATTGACATCAGCAAACGGTTTGGCTGAAAATTCTTCATGATAACTATCACCGTCTGATCCATTACCGATAGTTCTCAAATATTGTTTCGATAATTCATTCATATCGTAATCCGTTTCATCGTCAGATATTTCGTTGTAACTACCATTCTCCTTATCATTCTTCTTCAACGAAAGATTAAAGAAATTTGAAGGAAAAATTAAACAAGAAAAATTAAATAAAATTTAAAAAATAAAATTATTATAAAAAATTAAAATTTTCTGGAATTTAGTTTATTCTTAGAATATCAAATGGATATTATCCATTAATATTAGAAACATTTACAATACTAACGACAACATCACCATTATTATCGTCAGATTTGTTATTTTTATTAAAATGATGTTCTGATTGTTCCTCGTCTTTCTCATTCTCTTCAATATCATTATTGTTATTCCAATTACGATTTCTTTGTTTACTATTTGGATTATATTCGACATGTTCTACGAAACCGATATCATGATATGGTTTAGTCCAGTAGAATGCAAGTTGAATCGTTCCAACATTTTGATCTGATTGCTACAAAGAATAATATAATTATGTTCGTCCTAAAAATAATAACATTTGTTAATTTATAGTTTCCTCGAATTTTTTTATTATGAATGAGAGCGAGAAGACTAATTTCTGCTTTTCCCAAATATTCATTGTCAATCGACCATCCATCATCAAACACATAAACGTCCAATGTCTGAGAAAGAACATGAGAAATAAAAGATAAATTTTAAAATTAACATCCATTTTGAGATATCCTGAGAGATCGAGATCAATATTAACGCGATAACGTGCAGTATCCGAATAATTTGGATTATTGGAATAAGGAATAATTCCTGTACAATGATCATCTGAATTATAGAATCTATAAACTGCATATGACTGTATCTTATCATCCATATTCTTCCGATTACTTTGATGACGTAAATTTGAACATCCAATTAGAGTTATAATTAATTCATTTTCATTCTCTCCTAATTCCGCTTGATTTCCATCTGTTTTCTGATAAAAATCTTTCAGTACTTTAGTCATTTTATTCAGTTGATCCGAATGTACTGGCTCTTCTTCAATTTCCTCATCATATATACTAGGTGTCTTTGTCAATTTTTCTTCTTTCGATTCTACTCCTTCATTCTCCGAATTCAAATTCCCATGGAAATATCCGAGAGCTTTAGCCCGTTGCTAAAACATAAGACATATTATAGATAAATGAAAGAAAGAGAAAAAATAAACTCGATATAATTTTAGAGAATGTTCAAACGATGTTTTTAGTCGAATAACATACTGAATTGATCCGAAATTCATTCCAAAACTTTCACCTTTTTCAATAGCTACAAACAAAGAATTTATTAGTGAGAACATAACTAATTCTCCTAACAAGTTAATAGAACATGTCCATGATATTCCATATTGTTATCTCTCAATAATTCTTTCATTGTAAATCTTGCAGCTGCTCTTTCATGATAATCCGTTCCAAGTGATTGTAAGAGAACAAGTCGTAATTTTTCCTTTAGAAATTAATTATGATAGAAAATCGAAAATTTTCACCAATTTAATTATCAATTCTATTAAAAGTCCAATCGAAGAATAAGATGATTAACCGTCATCAGATATTTGATTAAAAAATCGTCAACATTGACAACATATTGTGCAACGAAATTATATTTTGGACTGGTTAAAAAAAATGTTTGAAATGAAAATTTAGTAAAGAAAAAGAAACTCTCGTCCAACAACGATCGGTGTATATTGTGTTGGGTGTTGATAGAAGTCAATAGAAATGAAAGTTGAGGGATTTCCTATTTGCATGATGGAATTGCCTTCGTCTGAAATATTTGCTTCGATTATTTGAATTTCGATGACATTCTCACCCTGGGCCAAATCATTCTTCAAATCATTCTCATTAAACGCCAATTTTCGAGGATAATAAGTTCCATAAGCAATATCTTTCAACTGTTTCTCCAATTGAGAGATTCTAATATTCTTCTTATCTAATTTCTCTACATACTCTAAAATACCACGATCATATCTTTCTTTACCGACCATCGATTGTTCTTCCACCTTTTTCATTTCATCACGATAAGTTCGATTGATGTCGTGTTGAGTTTGTAATAAATCTCTTGTCTTTTCTAATTCACTTACCGTTTCGGTGAATTGGATCTCTAATTCTGTATATCTTTCCTGTAATGTCGTCGTTCGTTGATCAGATGAATCAATTATCGATTCTACAATTTCACAATTATTCTTCCTCTTCTCTCGAATGATGAGAAGTGCTTCCTCCAAATCCTTTTCGTCTATTGCACTCTTCTAAAATCACAATTGTTAAGTATCAATTAGACATAAATTTTTAGTAAAAACAATTTCTGAAAACGAGAACTAAATGAAAACCGATTCAAAAAAATTTAGTTTTTCTTTCAATTCATCATACTCTTCTTTCATTCGTAAATATTTCAATTGAGATTCCTGATTGGTGACATTCAATTCCGTGAAATTCACTAACAAAGAATTTGTAAGGAGATTTTTGTTCAGTTTTAAACTCTCAAAAAATTTAAAACTTTTCTCATTTTTCAAATCCTCTAAAATTTTTGTTTTTTCTTCCAAATCAGATTTCAACGTTCCCTCTAATTGAGCCACTTGCAATTTTAAGAGTCGTTCGCGCTCACGAAATTCCGTTTCACGTTGTAAATTGAAGGCATTACTCATCAGTTTCCCATTAGTTTCTTTCAGAATCTCATTCTCTTTTTTCACGTCCTCTAATTCGTACCGTAACTAAAAAGTATTTTAAATTGAAAAAAAATTAATGGAAATCAAATTCACTCAACCGAATTTTCTAAGGCTGATGGCGCAATCGATTTATCAGACATTTCAGTCTGTCGTTCACTTATTTTGAGTTTCTCATTTTTTAACGAATGATTCAATTGATCAATTTCTTTCAATAATTTCTCATTTGTTTCATTAACTACTCGATTGTTCTTAAAACGAAAATCTTATTATAGTTGGAGAAAGTCAAAAAAAACGTCTTGAAATTGATTTGATTGTTGTTGCAACATTGTTATTCGATTATCTTTCTCTCGGACTTCACGTTGCAATCGAATTAATTGAACATTCCCTTCCGAATCTTTTTTTCCGTCGATATTAATAATTTGTTGTATCCGTTCCATTTCTTGACGATGTTCTTTTTCTTTTCTTTCCAATTCTTGCTGAAGTAATTTGAGAGTTTGTTCATTCGCTTTTAATTCCTGATTTGCCATAATCACATCATCTTCTCTGGAGAAGAAGAAGAAAAAGAGATTAGGAATGAAACGAGTGATGAATTGAGAAACAATTGTCGATTTTGTAAAGAAAGTTCTTCATACATTTGTTGGAGATTTTGTTTGCCATCTAATTCACGGTCACTGTAAGCGTCATATCTGAAAAGAAATTGAAAAAGAATTATGATGGAATAGGAGAATGTTGAGAGAAATGACGACAGAAAAAAGGAGAACTGAAAAAACATATGAAATTAATGTTAGAGAGTGAATCACTTACGATAAAGTTTCCATATCACGTGTATGGTGTGAAGAGACAACAGAGTTATTTGTGCAATTTAAATATGATGTACATCGAGACAATGAATCTGGATTGAGTCTGGAAAAATTTTTGGTTTTTCACAAAAAAATTTGGATGGAATTTATTGAATTGAAAAAGATTTGATGAAATGAAAATACCTGGCGGAGGATAATCTAGATGATGATAATCCACGATTTCTTCCTTTTTTTAAACCCTTTTATTTTTGAAATTGTAGAGAGATCGAAAAGGAAAATGAAAACGGTGTCGATTCGGGCAACCACTTTGGAATATGTGGAATTTGATGAACCTAATCTGGTTGATGTTATGTGATCATTCAATGACGATATCTATCCAATGACATTATTTCATTAAAGTTGATTTAGAAAACTTTCTCTCTCATTTGTTGATTTTGTCGTTCCAAATCTTCAATTCTCAAATAAGCTTTCTCCAAATTATCTCGTTGTAATTCGATGTCGACATTCGAACCTGAGAATTATCCGAATTAAATTCTCAATTAATTTAATACTATATTAAGTAACTTTTCGGTAAATGTTCATAACTGCGAGCAAGTTTTATTAATTTTGTTGCCATTCTAATAAAAAGGGGAAATGTATTTATTAGAAAAATTAGGAAATCAGTTCAAGAACTTTCGGATTTTTTCTTCCTGTTGTTTAATTTGTTTCTTCAATTCTAAATTCTCATTTTTCAATTTGATAAATTCTTCTTCGAGATCTACTCGATCCATATGAGCGACGGGCTGTGCGATTTTTGAGGAGCGATAACGAGCACCTAATGGAGATGTATAAGAATGATGTCTTATAAATGATAACTGAGAATCTCATTTCGATTTGATGCATAACGTTCCCGGGACATTTTTCAAATGGAATCAACTAATTGACAAGTGAAATGTTCAGACGACGATTTTATGGCATCTATGATACATAGCAACGAGTTCTGATCTTTTTTAGAGGAGAATATTGCTTAGCAACTGTCCAAAGAGACGGGATAAAATGGAATTTGTGTGAAATTGATGAAAGTAAATTATGTTGAATTTAAGCTTAAAAGAGAAATTAATGGAAATTTATCGATTAATTCTTCTCGTGTCTCCAGAACAGAAATTGAGTACAGAACGAATCGATTCGATTTGTGCACATTGTAATCGGTACATGAAGGAGATAATGATGAATCATATTTAAACGGTTATCAAAATGAAATTGGATTAAATTAAGAAAAAAATTGAAGTAAAATTTTGTCGAATAAAACTTTCTTCTAAATGATAGGCACAATTTAAAATGCAACTGACAATTAATTAAAATCGTTTGAAGTCTTATGTCGAAGAAGATAATTGGAAGAATAAAATTAAAAATTGTTTAATAGAATTAGAATGGAAGGAAGAAAAGAAGAAGAGAAAATAATGGAACAACAATATTCATCTCCTTCAACTTCTTTTAATGAGACTGATGTGAAATCATCACAACAACATCAATTTCATTCACAACAACCAACAACAATAACAACGACATTGATGGATATGAATATGAATATGAAATTTTCTACATCAAATATGGTTTATGGTCAATTGCCAAATATACAAGTAACATCTACACGAATGTCACCCAATATTATGTTGGGAAAATATCAATTACAACAACAACGACAAGTTAATCGTCTTGTTTATCAGATGGAACCGTCAATGCAAATGTTAAACAATCAACAATTCTCTTATTTGTCTAATCAGTCGGCGAACATGCAACCTATTGGACAGATGACACAACCATCACATCTGATTCATCAACCGTCAACACCATTACCAATAATACAACCATCATCATCATCTATTAATAATTGTTCGTCTACTGTTAAATCATATAAATTTGCTCTCCTCCATCAAATCATTTATACTCAACTTTTCATTTATACGAAATTGTGTTGTCATCCCGAATTCCAATTCCAACAATTTCTCCTTCAATTACAGAATTGGATGAATCAATTATTCAGTGAAGATCATCTCCTACAAATGAAAAATCCATCAACTACTCCCAATAAAGTTCAGATTTGTCAACAGATACCAACCAAAATGACAAGTCCAATGAAAGATCTCCAAGTGTCAATGAATCAGAATGAACAAAAGTTATTTTCTTTTCTTCCATTATTCACATAGAACAGAAGATGAAGGGAGTAAAAGAGAATAATATTTCTAAAAATTCTAAAGAAATTCGAATTGTAAATAAGAAAATTATTTGGTGTAAACTTCATTCATTCCATTATTTATACGATCCATCTCCTCCACCACTCTCATTTCATTGGGAGAATTGTTTGTAGAGAATTTTATACAAAAAAAACTTTAACAGAAATTTAAATTTTTTTTTTCTATAATGATCTCACGAGTAGAACATAAGAATAGATATAAAAATTGAATTGAAATGAAATATATATAATTGTTTGCATTACAAAAAAAAAAAATTCGGTATTAATCTAAATCATTTTTTCTTTCTATAAAATTTCCAGAAATCCTCCACTCATTAATCGAACGGTGAAAAGTGACGAAATGGATAATATCGAACTATCATCATCAGAGAATCAGATATCAGAGAATTATTTGAGTGATACGACAAGTCAAACTTCACTTCTCTCTCAGACACCTCAAAATGAACAATCACAATTGAATGTTCTCCCAAAATTAACGACAACAATTGGTAACGTTATTTCTCCAAAAATGGCCGTCTCTCAAACGGTTCCAATGTCTCGTTCCATTTCTCACCGTAACGATTATTCGTGTAATCATAATTCAATTCCACAATCACCTCTTACCACCATAACGACAACTATTGGAAATTCGATGATGACTGGACAAAATGAGAATGAGAAAACAATTTCCATATCTCAATCGAATCCACAAATTAAACAACAATATTCTCATCAACAAATGTTGAAGAGGAATGTTGTTAGTAAAATGGCGATCGTTCAAGGACCACCAATTCATTTTGGTGATCATTTGAAAGAAAGTATTGAATTATTCGTTCCATCTGATGTATATCCTGAAGGAATTGATTTACAATTAATTTTGGATGAAAGACAATTAATTATAGAGAAAGAGATTGAACATCAAGAGAAAGCATTGAAATTAGAAGGAAAGAAACGTTCAGATGAAGAGAAACAATCACCATCATATTATTCTTATAATAATGATGTTCGTTTTTTTCAAGAGGAAGTTCTTCTATCGAAATTAGAAGAGAAAGCATTATCATTACGTAAACGTCAAGAATCATTACGACGACGATTACTCGTATCATATTTCTCGAGAACTCGACCATTCAATCGAGATTCGCCCAATTCATACGTTCGAATTAAAGATCAGACATTGAAAGATGTTCGTTCTATCGAACGATATGAAAGACGATTAAATGAAGAGAAAGATTATGAAGAACGACAACAACGTCAAGAATTTTTGATGGCAATAATTCAACAAACGAAAATGATTCGAGAACGAACTAAATTAATGACAGTGAAAGCAGCGAAAGTTGTGAAATCAGCAGCTGCTCATCATGCTGCTATTGAACGTGAACAGAAGAAGGAAGCAGAACGATTAGAACGAGAAAGAATAAAGAAATTAATTGATGCTGATGAGAATGGATATATGAAATTGATTGATCAAGAAAAAGATCGTCGATTAGCATATTTATTGAAACAAACGGATGAATATGTTGGATCACTCACTAAACTTGTTCAACAACATCAGACACTTATGGTGAAGAAGAAACAACCACCACGTCATAAAACTCAAAATAATTTATCTCAACAAGAATCATCAATACAAAATAAATCTATTCATCGAATTCTTCATTTCATTAATAAAATTAATTCATCTCAAATCAAATCAGTGGAGGGAATGAGTGAAAGTGAAAAAGAAAAATGGTTAAATAATGAAGAATGGCAACCAATTTATCTAGATAGTACTGATGAAACACCTGCCACAATTTTAAGTAATTCATTTGATCCTGATGCTGATCCTAATGACGTCCGTTTAGAAGAAGAGATTGATGAAACGAAAATAGTTGAAGAAGTAAAAGAAATGGTGAAATCAGATCATGATCCTATATCATATTATGCGGTTGCTCATCGAATAAATGAATCAGTAACAGAACAAGCTATCATATTAGAAGGTGGATCATTAAAAGAATATCAAGTGAAAGGATTAGAATGGTTGATTTCATTATATAATAATAATTTGAATGGAATATTAGCTGATGAAATGGGATTGGGAAAAACGATTCAAACGATAGCACTCATCACATATTTGATGGAGAAGAAACGTGTTAATGGTCCATATCTCATCATTGTTCCATTATCAACATTATCAAATTGGGAGAATGAATTTGCACGTTGGGCACCTAAAGTGATGGTAGTAGCTTATCGTGGGAAACCAGTAGAACGTCGTCAAATATCATTACAATTGAAAACGGGTAAATTCAACGTTCTCTTAACAACATTTGATTATATTATTAAAGATAAAACGACATTAAGTAAAACGAAATGGAAATATATGATAATTGATGAAGGACATCGTATGAAGAATCATCAATGTAAATTAACTATTATTCTCTCATCCAATTATACTGCCGATCATCGTTTATTATTAACAGGAACACCATTACAAAATAAATTACCGGAATTATGGTCATTGATGAATTTCCTTTTACCATCAATCTTTCAATCAGTTTCTACTTTTGAACAATGGTTTAATTCTCCATTTGCTAATACTGGAGAAAAGATGGAATTAAATCAAGAAGAGACATTGTTAATAATTCGTCGTCTTCACAAAGTTCTTCGTCCATTTCTTCTTCGACGATTAAAGAAAGAAGTAGAGAGTCAATTACCAGATAAAGTAGAATATGTGATCAAATGTAACATGTCAGATTTGCAGAAACAACTTTATGTTCATATGCAGAATTCTCATGTTCTTCTAACCGACGATATGGCATCAACTAAATCGAATGCAGCGAAAACTGGTGGAAAGAGATTAATGAATATTATTATGCAATTAAGAAAAATTTGTAATCATCCATTCATGTTCGCTAATATTGAAGAAGCGATTGTGGGTCAAATGCAGAAAAAAGGTTATCAATTATCTGGTGCTGATTTATATCGTGCATCTGGTAAATTTGAGTTATTAGATCGTCTCTTACCAAAATTAAAAGCGTCGAATCATAAAGTCTTATTATTCTGTCAAATGACAGCGACAATGACAATCATCGAAGATTATTTCCATTATCGAAAATTCCGTTATTTGAGATTAGATGGAACGACTCGTAGTACAGATCGTGGAGATATGTTAGCCAAATTCAATAATCCCAAAGATGATTATTTCATTTTCCTCTTATCGACAAGAGCGGGAGGATTGGGACTCAATTTACAAAGTGCTGATACTGTCATCATTTTCGATTCGGATTGGAATCCTCATCAAGATTTGCAAGCTCAAGATCGTGCACATCGAATTGGACAACAGAATGAAGTTCGAGTTCTTCGTCTCATGACAGTAAATTCAGTTGAAGAAAGAATTTTACAAGCAGCTCGTTTCAAATTGAATGTCGATCAAAAAGTAATTCAAGCAGGAAAATTCGATCAGAAATCAACAGCAGAAGAACGTCATCAATTCTTAGCACAGATTATTCATGATCAATTACAACAAGATGACGAAGAAGATCCAGTACCAGATGATGAACAAATTAATCAGATGATATTGAGACATGAATCAGAAGTGGAAATTTTTAAGAGAGTTGAAAAAGAGATTGAAGAACGAACCAAATTGGAATTAGGTGGACGAGGTCGATTAATTTTAATGAATGAATTACCTGATTGGATGTTAAGAAATGATGATTATTTAAATAAATTGAAATCAATTGGAAAAGAAGATAAGAAAAGAGAACGAAAGAAAGTTCTTTATAATGAAGATTGTACCGATGATACATTTCTTAATGAATTAGTTGATGATTCAGAAGATATTGATCAACCATCAAAAATTGGACGTAATCGAAAAAAGAAGAAAATAAATAATCGAAGAGAATCTTCATCATCCTCCTCAATTCTATCAACTCGTTCGAGTAATATGAGAAAACGAAAACAAATTCAAATGAATCAATCCATTACCGAATGTAAACGATCAAGAAAGACATTAAGAACAACAGGAAAGATAAATGATCTTACTCATATCATGACAGATATCATAAAATTCATGAAGAAATATCATGCCAATGATGAACATCGACCAGCTGATGCTTTTTATAAATTACCATCTAAACATGAACTTCCAGATTATTATCAGATTATTCAACAACCAATTGATATTTTTCGAATAGAGAAACGTATTCAAAGTGGTCGTTATGAGACGATGGATGATATTGAATATGATGTGAAATTAATGTGTGAAAATGCGAGAATTTATAATGAAGACAAATCTCTCATTTTCAAAGATTCGATCGTTTTATGGAAATTGTTCAAAGATGGACGACATATTCATGAAAAACAATTAAAACAAATCACTGATGATGATGATGATGATGAGAACGATAAAATGATGATGGGAAATGATGAATTGAAAAAGAATCAAATATCTTCTGATAATGAAGACGATTATATTCCCAACACTTTATCACAACATATCGTTCAATATCAACCTAAATTCGATGAGGATGATGATGATGACGAAGAAGATGATAGTGACGTAGAAAGTGCGAATAGTCGAAATAGTCGTCAACGATATTCCTCCAATGTTCATCGATCTAATAAAAAAATCGATGATTTCGATGATGATTTGGAAGATGACGGATTTATGAATGACGATACGGATGATGCCGATTATGTCGACGACTTTTACGCATCAAAAAAGAAAAAAAATTCGAGTAAGAATTCGTTGAAAAAGAAAATATCGAAAAAAAAATAATTTGTATGGAAGAAATTTGTGTGAATGGAATAAAAGTTTTGGAGAAAGATTTTCGATTTCTTTAAACAACGATTTCATATCAAATCCATTCCGTCAATAGTCAACTAATTTTTAATAAAGTTCACCATGACAACGGAATCAGCGACAGAGAATTTTATGTTTTTCATTTCCTTCGCAAGTCTCTTATATAAGTTTCTTTTGACTTTGATTAGTAGAAATTTCCTTCGAAAATTTTTCAGAAATTTCTTGCAAATTTATTTAATATTAATTATCGAGATATAATAAACATTTTATTTCTAAAATTTTTTTACACAACATTTTTATTGCTTACAAATACTTTTTATTGTTAGTCGCAGAATAATTGACACTAATAAATTTTTCAGTATTAATAATATGAAACGACATTTCACTAAACTAAAATATCAAATTGTTTATTAGAGATGAATTAGAGAAAGAAGAGATGAATGGATGAATGAAAAGAGAGAGAAAGAGAATGAAGGAGATGGAAATAAAATGAAGAAATATATATCATGAGTTTGAATAGAAATATCGACGATGGAAATGGAAATGGATGAAGAACTGAAATCGGATAGTAATCGAGTAATTTCTGAGATGAGAACTGTTAGTTGATTTCTGATAAATTTAAATAAATTATTGAATTTTAGATGGCGATACGAGAAGCAACTATCAATACGAAAGAATATATTTATAATAAAGGAATAAACGATTCAGTGAGATTCTTCTTCTCATTACTTCTGAAAGAGAGTTCTAAATTATCGAAAGAAAATTCAGATGATTGGGAGAAGAGAATGAAAGAGAAAATCGAAGACATCTACAAGAATGTTGGGGAGGAATCGAAGAACGACGAACTCAATCGTCATTTGTTTCAGATGAATATCAAAATGAAATTTGGAGTAAACATTGAATAGAAATTAATAATTTTTTGCTTCTTAAATATCCATTAACTCTTCTAAATTATTTCTAATTTGTTAAACGAATGTCAGTTAACTCGTAAATTTTGAAGAGAAGAATTCAGTAATTTTAGTAGACTTACAACGTAAAGTAGACGAGAAATGTCAGAAATATTTCAGATGTGAAATGAAAAGAGTCGTTAAAATTGTTTTTAGTATTCAAATGAGAATCGAAAATTTTAATAGCTATTCAAATAGATCTTTTAACGAGATTAGTTGTGTTTTGCATAGAAATAATGGATATGGTAAAAAGAAAAGGTCTTCACCTTCTCATTCATCATTAAACATGGGAACGGTATACTATTTTGTGAATGGATAAGAATTCTCTTTTAGAACATTGAGACATATGGAGAAGAGAATGTCAAAATAAGCATATTTTTTTCTACCCCTCTTCGTTGCCATAGTAACGATCTACGATTTTTATTCAGCTGGTAATAAAAATTAACGAGCGATATATCATACTATATATTAAATGAACAAGAGGAACTCATTCATAATTCAACTTTTTCAAATAGACGAATAAGAATTTCATTCGGATTACTTAATATCATCATATTGATATTAGTGTAAATATGAGGATTCGTGCGAGCGAACGACGATCAATGGAAAAAAAACAAAGAGCTCGTTTGTTGCACATCACATTTATTATATGTTTGGTGGTTACATTGAATATTATGGACGAAATGAAAAAATCATTGAATTTCTAGTTTGTTTCCATCATCACTTTTGGATATTGTATTTTCATGTACATCCATTCGCCATCAACACGCATGTGGCATTTATTCCGATTTCAATTGCAAGTTATAAAAATTCAAAATCTTCTTTAAACGCTCTTTCATTAGACTGGAATTTATGCATTATTATTACCAATTATGTGCACATTCTCCTTATTGAACATTGCCATTCTTCCATGGATCTTTTGTGCTATTACTCGCTCAAATCGAATCTCATTCATCGTTATCATTGTCGTCACATTCATGATTACAACGACATTGTTAATCTTTACATGTTTCTCATATGAATTCTGTCGATATCAACAAACGGAAAATACCGTCACCACAGTCGTCCCTCAATTGGTGAAAGAATATGATGATTCGTTAAACGAGTTAGATCTCACACCATAAACAATCAGAAGAATAATCATTTCCTTCTTAATTCTTCAATAGAAAATCGAATATTCGTTCGGTATGTCCCATCATGACATCCTTAACTTATTTCAGTGTTCAATTTATTTTAATAAAAACTAACTATATTTTTAGTATCGATGTTCGGCCGATGGAGAACATGAATGTTGCAAGAATCGTGCTAGCGATCTCAAAACTTGTTCGAGAACAACAAATATTGATCTACAAAAATTTATTTCATGTCCAGTTAGTTCGATATAAATCATTTTTCAATTCAAACATTTTTTAAAAAATAGATAGATGAAATAACTATTATAAACGAAACGAGAAAAGAGTATCGAAAAAGTTGTCATTTCTCAATCATCACTTTTTCAATCGTCGCAATTATTATGGTTCAATTTCTTCTTATCACAAAATTGACAATATAAAATTTCTAATTTCAGATCATCTCTTTATTAGCAATTATGATTACATCAGCCATGTGCGTCAATGATATTTTAATGACGCATAATCACAATTCTTCCAATATCGATCATTTTAATGAAGTCGATTCGGCCGCTTCCGACTATGTTCAACAAGTACCGGAAATTAGACTTGAACCTCTTCCAACCGAAGAAGAACAACCTTCCGAATTACCAATTTAGAATTAAATTCTTAATTGGAATAATATTGGTAAAACTTTTTTAAAATTTTTTTAATATTTTTTTCTTTTTATATTTGATAATCACGTCACTAAATTACTGCAATTTTTTTTAATAATTTTTATTAAACAATTTTCCTTCCTGTTTATATCTGAAGAAATTTCATTATGTTAACCACTGATAAATTATCATATGGAAATGAATTATGAACAAATTTTTAATATTGAGAAAAACGAATTTTATTTAACATTCAATTTAACATTAACAGATAGAAAATAGAGTTTATTCATAATAAGATTAAATCTTCTCATCAATAATATGACAACAAGTAATGAGAAAGATAAGAATGATATACTCTAATTGTCTTCCGATTTCATTCCTAACACTTTCAATGAACGATCAAGACTGGTGGAGATCAAAGTTTGAGCGTCAGGTCCAAATCTCACTGCCGTTCCATTGGCAGTGTGAATATTGAAATCGGCAACTTGTATTGGACGTTGGAGTGATCCATAAACTCTGCAAATGAATTAATTGAAACGAAGAAAATTAATAAAATTTACTAACAATAATCGAGTTCCATTTATACCAAGATATGATCCATAATTATCGAAACAAATATCATTAATCTGGAAATCATTTTCAATGTTGATTGTGGCGAAATTGGCCAATTTCCTCAAATCCCACAATTTCACAACGCCATTCTTCAATGCCGATGCCACATAATAACCTGAAGATAATTTGGAATAAAATAAAATAATTAAAAGATTAAACCATTCTCTGAGAATGCCAAAGCAGTTACTGCTTCCAATTTATTTTGGAATGATGTGACCATACGTCCTGTTTTCAATTCCCACAATCGTATATCGGATGATTCGGTGCCTAATGCAAAAATTACACCATCTGGATGTAATTTGGCACATGTTATTTTATCATTGAAATGAGAACATTCATCGTCATGTTGTTTGGCAAATAGACGACCAGTATTGAAATCACTAAATGACCAATTATTTTGATTATCTGCCGCTAAAACATAATCACCAATCGAATGAACAGAAAGACTAATAATGGGAGCTTTATGGAAGTTGGAAGTATGTGCACATATTCCTTTCTCCACATCCCACACTTTCATTGTTTGATCATTTGATCCAGAAATAACGAAATTCTTCGTTGGATGATATCCGATAGTGGAAACTTTCTTTGTATGTCCTTCCAATTTCGCCACGATCTCTTTCTTATCATAATTATAAATTAAACAATCTCGATCAGCACCACCAGTAGCGACAAAAGATGGATTAGCTTTCCATGTATCCATAGTCAAAATTCCAGGAATTGCCGATTGATGAATAGCTGATTCGGAATGAATGACTTCATATGAACTAATTTGTTTTGGTGTCGCATAATTTTCTGATCTCTTTCGTCCCTTTCGACCTTTTGACAAAGTATCTGATAATTCCTGTAATTTCAAACGTTCCTCATCAGTAAAAACGCATTTATTGGGATCTATATTAATTTCTTTCATTTCTTCATCCATCATTTGTGTCGTCTCATCTGATTCATTCGTTTCTTTCGTCAGATTCATTTCATTATGTATCGTTCCACTCGAAATACTAGCAGATGATGATGGTTTCAATTGTGATAATGCTTCACGTGCAGCAATTAATTCCTTATTCAATCGTGCTATAACACGACATGCAGCATCATGTTGATAAAGTGCATGTGATAATTCTTCTTTTGCTATTTGTAATTGTTGACGTAAATTACAATTATGATGCATTAATGAATCCCATTCATCTTGAAACGTTTTCAATAATGATGGAATAGAAGTTGCAGTTGGTGCTTTCGCTTTTACACTTTTCACTCCTTTTATCTCAACCAATTGTTCCTCACTCAACACTTCTCCATTAGTCGGATCAGTTCCACATTTTTTGACATGTTGCAAAATTAGTCGTTTCTCAAAAACTGCTCCACTAACTACCGAAACGACAGGATTTTCCGGCACTTCACTACTAATCGCACATATCATACTCATGATTTAGTTGTCTAATGAAAAAAAATGTTGAGAAGAAAATGAATTGTGGTAAAAATGAAGATGACTGCTAAAAATGGAAAGAACGAAGTGAGAAAAGTTCGCTAATTTTTCGTTCGTATATCAGCTTCGATTTGAAATTGTCAACTATCAATTATTTTTTCTTCTTAAAATATTTATTAATCCTCATATCATTTGTCTTTGTTAGATATTATATGTCTGTTCTCTCAACAACCATATTCTCATACGGTGCATTCTCCGTTCTAGTTCGCACATAGAGACGTTATTTCTGTAACGAAATGGTAACTAACGATTTCTGTAAGGTCATTTATAGAGTCTTACAAAATCTATACTTTCTACATTTGAAAGTGTACTAGATTGGAAATAGAAGCTTAATATGAAATGAATAGTTATTATACTGTATTAAATGATTGAATTAAAAAATAGTTATCTCAAATATACATTACTTTGTGTTTTTTATCATCTCATTTGTTTTCTCACAATTTGTAAAATATTAATAAAAGTTTTATCATAATTTTATTAAATTGAGTTTATAAAAATTTTAACTATTCAATCCGTTTTTTATTTTTCTCGGAATAACATAACAAAGTTATTATGAATCAGCATAATCAACTTGACAATAAAGAACAATAACTTTTTCTTAATTTCAAATTAAAATTTTATTATTCGAACCAATTATTTTACTTCGAATGTCAATTAATTCTTAGTTGGGCCAAGATCGAATTGATGTCGAATTAATTCACTGCTAATTTTCATTTTAAACGCAATGAGTATCAATGAACGATTACTTATTGTTAAGAAGGAAGACGGACAAACAATGGGGAATTAATTATCGACAACAACATTCGCCCATAATGACACAGCTCGGAAAATTAATCTTTCAGTTATTTGCGGAAGAAGCTACTTGAATATTCTGCCAAATTCTATATTCTTTTTTGTAAATGAAATGAAATAAATCGAAAGCAATTTTTCCATGAAGAATAATTTTTATAAGCAGTTTTCTTAATCGTAACTGATAATTAAAAAATTAAGCCCAATTGACTTTTCCAATAGTCATCAATATCAATCGAACTTGAATCGATACGTAACAATTTGTAATAAATTTATGAGCATTACTTCTTATGTGAAAGAAATATTTTCTTGTTTGATGTTTAATAATCTTCTTAATGAGACATATCAATCTTTATCGATTTTTTTCTATTATACATTTCTTCTTCCTCTGAATAAAGATGAAGAAGATGAAAATGTATTTGCATATCTAGTCAAGTCGATTAGACAAGAACTTTTACATTCCAAGAATATTTTAGTGAAATTCTCATAAACGTTCATTGGAATTGATGAGAGAAAGGAATTCAATCATGAATAAATTTTAAGAGAACAACAAAAACAAAATATTTTGAGAAATTTTTAAAGTTCTCAATCTGTTATTAATGTTATTAAGAGAATGAAGATTAATGAGGAAAAATATCAATTCATCTTTTTCCACTAAGAGAGTGAGAAGAAGGATTGATAGAAGAACAATTCTGATTATGTTTATAGACAAACCTATTTTAGGATTAAACTTGATCATAAACGATAAGGATATATTTTTCTGTTAATGAAATTTTTTTTGGCAAGAAATCTTTCATTATATAACGATGGAAATATCTGACGGAAATGTACATTGGCTTTCTCATTTGGATGAAAGTCGTAGAAAAAAGAATAAATGAAAGAGAAATATTTATGGAAGGGAAAAGAATATTAATATAGTATTAGTTAAATATTTATATAAATAAAACGAGGAAAGAAAAAGTAGGTAGGAATGATTCGTAGATGAAGATTAATTCTAATATAATTACTCTCGATTTCGCTCGCATTTCTTTTGAAGAACAGATGCGGAAGAGTTGTATAAGAAAGTCACCATTTAAGAACCTTGAGAAAAGTGCCTTTCGACAATATAAAGATGACTGAAAAGAAAGAATAATAGAAAATATGAATAGGACACAGAAACGGATGATCAGTTGTAATTAACTAAAGCGACCCATAAGATTTCCATTATTCATCATAATGCCATATAATTCTTCGTAAAGAAAACTCAAGATTTTTTCATTTCTCTTTTTTAATTATGAAATGGAAGATATCCTGTCTAATTAAACTTCATTCATTCACGCTTCTTCCATATTATTTATTCCAGTTTTTCTTTTTTTTTCCTTTTCAACGTCCTCTCCATTTACCAGTTGTCTCACAATCAAAACAGATTATTCGCCAACGCTCATTCTTATTTCCCCCCAATGAGTCAAATATGTTCTAACATAGTCAACTGAGTAGATAATTAAATTTTCATTCAGAATATTTCTATAAATTCACTCAAGATAAATTTCTTATTTTATTAAACGTAAAATTGTGAAATTCCACTCATCATTATAGTAAACATCTTCTCCTCATTATCACCTTGAATGGTTAATCTACTAATTATTTTTCGCATCTTCCCAATGGCGAGAAGTGGAATTATTTTATTACAGAAATTCTCTTCAATATCACCTCGACGCCAAATGCATTCAAATCATTAACTAAATGAAGAATGTAAATTTCTTCTTCAGAAGATATTTTCGTATTTGTCCTTCGATATTTTTTATTAATTTAATTCTAATTAATTAATATACTAATTATTTAAACAATCAATTGAAAGAACACTTTTTAATAATATCTTTTAAATTAGAAGTAAATCAATAATAATAATTTGTATAGACGACGATTACGTCTATGAAATTCAATTTTATAATTATTAAAAAATTTATTAAATTAAAAGAAATTAATATAAAAAATTCTCATGGAACTGTCAAATGAAAAGATTATTTTCAAATGAATTCACGTGATAATTTGTGATGTTAAAGTATGCAATTTAAGTTAAATCATAAGATCTGATGATTCATCGATTGTATTTTGTGAATATTCATTTTGGAATGGAGATTGCTTTAAATGATGAAGAATTATATTAGAAATGATTTGCTGATGATTTTCATTCATTGTATATTTTTAAAGGATCACCAGAATATCAATTCATCTTGCTGATCTGTTTCAGAGGATTTAGTTATCTTTAATTTATTCTTTTCATTAATTTTCTTTCTCTACTCATCGTAAATTTAACAAACTTTTCTTTTCGTTTCATTTGATTCATTCGGTGGAGATATATATGCGATGAGGAGAAAGAATAGTTACAATTCCTTCAAATTGATTCATTTATTCATTACACATGAGAAATGCAAGAGATGTTCTCATATGAAATGCCTAACTCCATATGTTAATTAGATGGAAACGATGGAATTTATTTCGAAAATAATTTCTCAGGTAACTTCGTTCTTCCTTTTACTCTCACTCAAACCTCCAATCTTTCTGTTTCATCTTCTTAGAAATTTGTAGAAATTTATTTAGATTTACAAATCTGTTTTCAACTCAATTCCCCAACGTTAATCTTCCTTATCCGAACACTAACTAAATACTATGCTTAATACTTATCAAGTGTGTCTCTACTGCGTATGTGTGAACGTTGCTTCAACTGATTTTGATGAATTTCATCTTCCTTCTTTTCCTAATTCCATCTGATTCTTTTGATGTTCCTAGTATTTATTTAATGAGGATAAAGATGATTATACTACATGGCGCATCATGGTCATAAAATGAAGCAGCAAACTAATTATCTCAACATCTCCTTACATCTCAACAAATGTAACATCAATCATTTTTATCGTTAAATTTGACAATTTACCTAATTTTTTTACAATTTCTTAAATTATTCTTGCTTCACATTTACTTCTTTTCTTCCATCTTTCCTTTCCTCTTTCATTATTTTAAGAAAGCTTCAAGATTTCCGTTCAACGATAAGCAACCGACACATTCCATTGATTATTTCGATTACCGTCATTCATGATCTTGACAACGATAAAAAATTGAGTGTTGCTAGAAGAATTGTGTTTTTTCATTCATTTCATTGGAATTTCTAAAGATTTTTTTTTATGTATTTTCTTCAAAAAATTTTCCGATTTATTAATTTGGTTCTTCCTTTCAATAATCTAGTCAATTAGGAACTTTCTTCTTTTTTTTTCGGAATCAAAAATATGTAATATTTAATAGATATTATAGACAAGAAAAATATTGATGGGATGAACTGTCCTACACACACGTAAGAAGTAATTCCAATCGAAATTTCTCGCTTTTTTAATAGTAATTATCAATCCCAATATGTATTCGTTTGATTTTCGTCTTCACGTACATGAAATAAACAAATAACTATATGTAACATCATCAAACACTAGTTGTTTCGTGGGAATATGTGGAGAAGTAAGTTCTATAGCGCAAATTTGAAGATAGTGTAATTTATTTCCAATTTCATTCATCCCGATGGAATTCGAAAAATAATTTGTGTCACAATTTTCAATAACTTATCGAACAAATTCTCTTGCCATTCTTTCCCTCACCAATAGTAGCCGTCAGTGTTTTCCTATTTTCCCTCATTCGTCTATGACGAGGTCACTCCAATTTATATTCCTTTTACGTCATTCTCATCCTTTTAGATTGTCCAATTTATCCAATTTGTATTGAGAGATAAATAACTAAACTTTCCAATAATCTCTTCCTGATGAAATTATTAAATTTTGGAAAGAAAACGTTGACAGTTTTGGCAGTTTTTATGAAGATGAGTTAAAATTGATCTCTCCTAAGCTAAATTGACGATTACATTTTCGATTCTTAAAAAACAGTTGAATTCTATTTTATTCTCTATCACTTTCGTTATGAGTTTGAAATATAACCTTCTGATAGATGGAAATAATTTAGGAAGTATTACATATTGAATAGTTGAAGAATAATAGGAATCTAGGAGCGGACCTCACCTTATAGAGGAACTGAACTTCTTTTTAATTTTCGCAGTGAAAATCAGTTTAATCATATTCAATTGCCTAGATTGCGATTTCAAAAAAAAAAAAAAATACTGCAATTCGGAGAGGAATTCACCCACTAACAATATTTCGAAGAGGAACTCACTCATCTGGATATATTGCGGAGAGCAACTCATCCATTTTTTTCAGAGCCCAAACGAGCTCACCCTCTTTATGATATTTCGGAGCGGAACTCATTCCGTTTTTAAAATTGACAAAATACGAAAGAATCTCTGAAGATGTTTTGATGAAAACAATTACATTTCTTTAATTGGTTAATAGGATTATGGCGTCTTGACTATTAATTTGAAAGGAATCCCAGAGCGGTATTCACTTTATGGAGGAATTCACTCTGCTTTTCATTTTCGGGGCTGTAGTCACTCAAATAACGGAAGGAAATTCACTCGACTGTTCGGCTTATAAAATATTTTTATAGCGCAATCCACCCAAAAGGAGTTTTCGGAGAGGAATTCACCCAAATTGGAGGATTTCGGAGAGGAATTCACCTTTTAATTTCACATTTTTTTCGAAGCTTTTTCGATTTTAGCATAATTTATGAAGTCATAACAATGCTCAAATGAACGTTGTCAACCAATTAGTAAGTATTTTACTAGAATGATAACTTTAATATACCAAAACCGTCTTCAGGCGTAAAGTAATAGAATATTTACTAAAGAATCCTTTAACCAGTTAATCAAGGCATGAGATCAAATAATTAAAATAATTAATTGAACAATCTTATGATCAATTAATCCATAAATTAGATCAAAACAATAAACCTACCATGAGAAATGTTTGAAAGATAAAAAAAGCGACAAATCTTTATAAATAAGTATCCATGATTAGCAGTAAGTATGTATTTTATTGCTATCAGTGTATCGTGAATTTTTTACCTCCTCCTATTGAAGTAGAAACTGCCGACGGTATTGAGCTTTTAAAGCCGGTGTTGAGATTTTTTGATAGGGGAAAGAAAAATAAAGTCTCGTGTTTCTGTGAAAAAAAACTTAGAAAAAGAATTTAGAGTGATTTCCTCTCCGAAATGGAGTTAATATTTGATTTTAGAGTGAGTTCCACTCCGAAATAGAAAAAATAGGGTTATTTCCGCTCCGAAATAGAAAAAAAGGGTGAGTTCCGCTCCGAAATTAGAGTGAGTTCAACTTCGAAACTAGAAAAGAGGCTGAACTGAAACGAGGGTGAGTTCCGCTCCGTAACCCGAATAATAGAGAATGAGGAATGATGATGGAATGAGAGTAAAAGAATGGCTTTATTGAATAAGTAATAGGAAATTTAACAACTAACTATCACATTACAACTTATAGTATTCTCACAAAAAAAGTTATTTCTACCAATTTCGTTCAATTTACAAGTTATTCTCTTATCATATCTCTATGTCTGTCCACATTACTTCCCTCATCGCATTGTTTCATTGTGATAATGATTAAACTTTTCTACCATCATATATTACTATATGATTACATTATGATTATTATTTTACGATTAAGCTATATATCAGATAAAATTTGATAATTATGATACGATATTTGATGAATTTGAATGTTATATCGATCTGATCTATTGAGAAAATGATCCGAAAGAAGTTGATAATTTTCATTTGATGGATTTGTATTAAACCGTTAAATCGATATTTTTTATGACAGATAAGTGAAGTTCTTCATATTCGGCCGGTTCTCAACTAATGGATGCTTTAATAAAAAAGGACAATTGTTAATCTCAATTTCGGACAGTTCTAAACCTTAATTTGAATACTCGTTTTCAATCGGTTACTTTATTACGTATCAGCTATTCTTTATAGTTATGAACTGTAAATGTAAAATTGAGACAAGTTCGATAGATCGATTGAAGGTCGATAATTGTGCGAAATGATGATGGAGTAAGGTCGTTGTGGACTGAAAAATATCGAATAGTTGATAACTGTCCCCCAAATGAAAATAGAATTTTCAGGTATTTCCGTTTGGAGGAATATTCGCACCATAATGCTTCACGTTGTCCATTGTTAATAATATTGAAAGGAAGCTGAAGAAGAATAATAGAGATGGACTGATTAAGAATAATTTTCATTAAAAATTTTGATGACTTCGTTTGATTCTGTTCATTTTGTAATTTGCATATGTCTCTCTCTCTCGCCCAAATAGTAGATGGATGGAAGTGATAAAGTACTCGATAATGAATTCGTCCAACAAATAATTGATAAAATAGTTGTTGAATAATATTCGGAAGTCTCTACTATGTCTCACAATTTACATGCAAAGATTGTAATTGGACTAACAATGTAAGAAGGTTCCACCCGCTCTCTATTCATCGTCAGATTCGCATTCATTCCATGAAAAAATAGATGTGCGATATTACAAGACTATTATCTCTTATAAGAAGCATATATTCCTTATTATTGTTCTTCTCGAACATTTGATGAAACTGTTGAAGATTCTAATGTTATTCCTTTAGGAAGTAGTTATAGAATAATTACGAAAACATTTCAAAACGAAATTTCTGATATCTTCTATTAACACTCAATTTATTTCTCATGTTCTATTTCTCCCATATTATTCACACACCTCCTCTTATTATACTTTTTCTTTCACTTGTTAATTCTTTCTCGTTAACGAACTAACTATAAAATTTATTGCAATCTTCTATCCATATTCTTCGATTTGAGAATAAATCGCACTGTATTCCATGTTGCTCGTCCGAAAACAGGAAGAAATTGTGTCATTTGGGTTCTCTTGAGAATGAGTTTGTCTTCAAACAATCGTCAACAATCGTAAAATTATTCATACTTATAACGTTCCTATATTAAGTGGCGGCACGTTTTAGAACAAATGACTCTTCATTCAAAATTTATCTGCTTGATCACCAGAAATAGCTATGATCACAGAAAATTAAAAGCTTTTGAATAGACTAATATCTCCTTATTGTGAATTGATCAAATTGATATTTTTGGGTTTTATGTAAAAAGTCAGTTGATCAGGTAATCGGCGATATATATATTAATATCGACAACATTAAGTTGCTAAACAGATAAACAACGATCGACGTTCAAATTATTTACTTGTTAGAGATGGTCATATATAGAATGATGATGAATAATGAAAAAAGAGGACTATTCGGTTCCTCTTGAATAATTTTTCATAGATCTGATGTGTTTCAGTCAAACAGAATGAAATTTTGATAAATGATTAGATAAGAGCAATCAAACAATATCTGTCTCTAATGCAGAAGATTGACGATTCCGAATTTTCTTTTCGTTCATTTACGGACATTTGAATTTGTTTTTTTTTCATATTATATTCTCTACAGGTGTATCCGGTTGGTTTGGAGATATTTCATTCTCCGACTTGACAAGTCTAAACAATTTTATGAAACTTCGAAAATTTTAATTCCGAACTTAAAAGTTTTCTGATGTAAAATATTTAGGGATATTCTAATATAAATTAAATTAAAAATGAAAGAACTATGTTATTCAAATCTTCTCAAACCTTCGACGTAAACATTACATTCAACATTATAAGATGACGTAAATTAACTTTTAACGGGCAACAATCGTGATTTTTATTTCTAGATCACCCTTTAGGGATTTACACTTACAAGTATTTGTTAGTATTTGAAAAAAATTTATTTTTCTCATTTAAAATTTTTCAATATTTGTAGAAGATTTTTTGACTTGTTAGGAAATTGTTCTTCTCAATAATTTTTATGTTTTACTTAACTAGTCCAAAAGAATATTTGCTTTCTTCCAAAAAATTTAGTTAACGGATATTCACATGCTAAACTGATAACTGCGTTTGTTCATTATGATTCCGGTGGGAAATGGTTGACATTTATACAAATGCATTTCATCCCTCGATTCACGTTGACCATTTCTCAGTTTCGAGTCAAAATATTCGAACTACTGTATCTGATTAGAAAACTGATAATTTGTTTTCTCTTTTAATTATTAATTTTCTAATTATTTTTTTGCTCGTTCAATTGATAAATGCGATGCATTAAATTTCCTTTATATCATTTAAAGTAAATTATTGATCCCAATTTAAGCGAAGTTTTGACAACAAGAGATGTTTTTCCTTCCGTTAAGTGGAATTGAAACACTCGACATAACATGTTTGATATCTTATTCGTTAGTTAATTTAAATTATATGAGTGAATTTCAAAAACTAAAAACTTTCAATAATATAACAATTGATTTAAGAAGGACATAGAATGAATAGATTGATTAAATGATGATGTCTTTTTATTTATTATTATTGGTCGATCGATGTCATACGTGTAGTGAAAATGAATGAGAGGAGGATTGCTATGGTATCTGCTGATACTGAAAATAATAAGCGTGAGTTCTGACGAGAAATGAATTTGTCCTATTTCTCCAACTCATATCCTCAACTTAATTAATCTTTTCGTTTTCTTCAACATAAACATTCATCTTGTTCAAGAGGAATTCATTAAACAAGATTTCTCGATATCTTTCTTGCTTTTCGTGTGGCTTCTTTATTCGTTTTTGCACCGGATCTACCGTAATTCCGTCCTACTCCTATCTTTCAACATACTGCACTTGTAATTGAGTAGTTAATATCTTATTATATGTTCTATTTCCTTTATGATATTGTCCACAATATAAGACGAGGAAGAAGAAAGACTGAAAGAAGACAAAAACAGGAGATATATTCTTCTTAATCTATTTTCTATATCTTATCCTACTCTTCTTCTTCCTACATCGAATAATAACTCGTTATTTATACAAAGTTTCCATGTATCCAAACAGATGTATCTCCTGCCAATGGAATTTCGACGACAGGATTCATCCAAAATCTTTTACCCATTATTACGATTGTTCTTCCTACTTTCGTCCAATTAATACAACAATCAAAAATTCTTTATATTCCATCACTAATACTCACAGACAGTATTACTGTTCGAACAGTTTCTTAAGATTCACCTTGGGTGATTGACGATGTTTAGGAAAACCTCAAATTTATTTTTTGTCATGTAATTAAATTCATATTCACTTTTATGATTTTTTCGATTTTTATATTTCGGACGTTGAACGCAACTGACCAAACGACAGCCGAACAATATAACGGTGGAAAGATAAGTCGCAATTATCCACCATCCGATTGATTTGAACATAGACGATAAATATTAAGTGAATCCAATGACATAGACATTGAATCTTCCCGGTTGAATATTTTAAAGAGTGAAGACTTCCAAACATTTTCTTGGTGTTTTTCAATATTTTTATTTTGGACCAGTTTGTTGAAATTGGGGAAAATAGTTCAAATGAAAAATTAGAATCAAATTATTTTGGAAACCTAATACATCTTCTATCTATTAACACCTAACGCACAGCAATTCAAAATAGTTGAATTTTTTGAAATCGAAAAAAAAAAAGTCCAACTTTTTTCCTAAAATTTTAATATTAATATTTAATTTTTTAAAATGATATGATATGCATTCGAAAGAGAATTTTATGCTCTTTCGAATGAACCCTACTTCGTTAATTTTCAATGAGGAAAAACCCCTTAAAATTTCATTTTTCTCTTCAATTTTTTTTTCGGGGGGAAAGTAATTCGGGGTGAAAGTAACAGCATCGAAATCTATAAATCTTAAATTTTTCTTTCAACGTGGTAATACGTTGGTTTTTTCAAAAAGTATTAGCACTAAAGATGATTTGATCATGTATTTAAACGCAAAGGAATAATGTAGTTTCGTTTTCTTTAACTAAATTCTTATCTAAATTCAATCTATAGCGGTTCTTTGATTAATTTTACTCCTTCCTCAATCATAACGTTTTTAATTTTTTATTCTTACATTCTTTTTAATAAATGTTTCAGCTATATATATAACGGTTAATAATTCATCATTCATCAATCATAACATTTTTAACTTTAATTCTTAGTCTAAACAACCTAGATAAATCCTATTTTGAAACTTTAAATTGCTATATCTTACGAAAAATGATAACAAGTAACTTATGATAACTTTTTAATGATTTGAAACAAAAGAAATCATTTTCTAACTCAATTTGAAGGTTGGAATTGTTGGAAATAGAGAGAAGCATTAATTTATTATTTAATCAATCTAAGTAATGTCGGAGGGTGATGAAAATAAAAAGATATTCACTGACTTCATTCTTTCCTTTTAAACTTCTGCTTCACTCATATAACCAGAAACAGGGAAATCGAACGGTTCACTGACACAAACACATTTTGTACAGGCTATTGGTTGATGGTTAAGATTAATATCAACTTCATTATTTAAGTGTTGTTTGATAATTTCGTTTACTTGTTCGACAGGTGCACTACCAACCATGGCCAATGTTGACGCAACATCAAATGCGTGAACATACATCATAACACATTCGGCTTTGGACGAACCGGAACGTTTTCTCATTACTTCAACAAAATTAGGTGCAACATTAAATTCGCGAAATGTTGAAATTCTCTTCGTTTTGTTTTTTTCTTGTTGTAATTCTTTCCCACTACCTAAAGCGTTTACCAATGAAATTGTGTCTTGTTCCGGACTCAAATAAACGACAGGTAAAATACAGATCAAATCATTTTCTCCCGGCGTAAATGTAGTACTGTCATATTCCCATTGTACATCGATCGATGATAAATTTATAGACTTTGGTGTACTACTATCGAACTGGGGAGTTATCTTCGAAAGAGTAAGAAGAGGTTTAGTTGCAAATTTATGTTTAGTTTGAATTTCCATCTTAATTAGTGGATTGAATTGATTTTCATAAGGACAATAATGATTGCAAACATATTTGTCGACCGAATTTGATGACATTTTAAAATATAATCGAATTCCATTATATTTTTCATCTGCCAATGTAGGTCGATATTGAGCCATGGCTCTTAATGGATTGACGGTGATGGGAAGTTCTGCATCATTCGGTATACCTTTGGGATGTGCTATTTGTAATAATTCTTTCTCAATTGCATTCACATTCATTTCTTCACTTCCTAATCTCCAAGTAGGAATCAAAACAACGATATCATGTGTAGAGATATTATATATGAATCCAACGTCTTCTGCCATATGAGTTAAGTTGAGACCGACAATCAGTTCAAAACCAACTCCCACAACCTCTTCCGAGTTATTGAGATGAGCAGAACAAAAATATATTTTCGTTAAATCATTTCTTGTCCCATCTTCCCCTTCGTGTATATACGAAAGCGATGTTTGAGCTACGGTGGCAGAAGGATAGAGTAAACTATGTGTCTGTGCAAATTGATTAATTTTTGATCTTTTTACATAAACCGTTAACGAATGACCATTAATTGGTGGAATTGTTGGTGAGTATTTCGAGTAGCCAAATAGACCACACAAAATAGCATCGGAATGTGAACTCATTTGATTCAAAATTTCTCGTCCATGTTCACCTGATACACGATCTTTTGGAATAAACCAAAAAACGTTATCTCTCGCCCATTCCGTCCAAGTGGTAGTTGGTATGTTTGAGTAAGCTATAGCAACAATATCAGCTGAATATTTTCCTATCATATCTTCTATTTCTAATAAACGACAACGAATCATGATTTGTTCCATGGAACCTGAATAAGTCCCAAATTTCTTCGACATTCTTTCATCTTGCAACGTTTGTCCTTCTTTTTTAAGACTTTCCTTTTCTGCTAATATTTCCTTGTTCAAATGGTCGAGGAAAACACCTGACATCTCTTTCATATCATTTGCGCAATCGATTGTTAAGACTAATAAACGGAATCCATTATTCTCTTCGAAGTCAAGTAGAGTCTTATCTTTACTATCACTCATGGCGAACAGTTACAATTTGGAAAATGAAAGTTTTTTCAATTTTATTAATAAAAATAATTTTAAAGAAATTGGACAATGGATGAACATGATCATTGAAGTAGAACGTTCAAATCAACTGAAGCAGAGCATTCGATATTATTTATCGGTTTTTCTCATCTATTCGATGGACAATAAGATAATTACCATCGAAAAGCGATTGTAAATTTTAATAAATGTAAATGATTCAAGTCATGGTAATTAAGAAAAAAATTGCTTGTACTAATTGAAAATAATAAGTGGCCACAATCACTAGAAGAATTTTGTAGCATGGACCAATTAATCAGTTGTTAGTTTAATTAGAAAGTATATTATAAATAATCTCCATTATGGAGTGTATGATTTTATTATTCATGTCTACATACATAAAATAATATGTTCCAACAGATAAAGGCTGATTGTAGAGACTAGAACAATCAGATTTCTTGGTAAATATTATCGATAAATTACTTAGTGATCAAAGGAAATTATTAGGAAACGTTCCAGTTTGCTAACTAGAAAATTTTTAATGTTATTTATTTATTCGAATTAAAAGCTTTACCAATAAATGAAACATTATTTAATATTTCATGAGCTTCCAATTTAAATACCACAATATCCTAACTAAACTGCATGAATGTGGTGGAAGATTATTTGAGAATAATTGTAAATTGTTGATCCATGAAATGTTAATTTGTATTCTAACATATGTTCAATCGCCTATGTTTATTATTCCAAGAAATATTTCTCTTATACAAACCGAGTTTGATATCTCTCGATCTTACTAGTTATATGTCTTTCATTTAACGAATGTGGCATAATTTTTCATATGTTTCAAACATAAATTTATAGAAATGTCGACGTTTTCCCACTAGTTGTGGATGTCCAACAGAAATTCGATCTTTTTTGTCATATCCTGAATATTTTCGATTCTTAATTGATTTTTTTTCAACGTCTCATTTTCCAATGTGAGAAAATAAATTGATTCAATTAAACTTATTCACATTCATATCTTTCAATCAATAGAGCAACTATTCGTTAAACACCGACCTCCCATATTGTGAAGCGGACTTATCAGAGTAATGGCTTGTAGCAGTATGGGCGCAAAGACACATAATGTTGATACCCGCGATTTCATTGTTGGAGAGAAATATCGTCTCGTTCGTAAAATTGGCAGTGGTTCATTCGGAGATATTTATTTAGGAATTAATCTCATCAATGGCGAAGTTATTCGATTTTATTCGTTTTTTTAAAATTGTAACGACATTTTTTGAAGGAAGTCGCTGTTAAGATGGAATCGTTGAAAGCGAGACATCCACAATTATTATATGAAAGTAAATTATATCGTATATTATCGGGAGGAATCGGAATTCCACATATGAGATATTTCGGTCAAGAACAACAATTCAGTGTACTGGTAATGGATTTGTTGGGACCGAGTTTGGAAGATCTCTTCAATTTCTGTTCCAGACGATTCACCATGAAAACTGTTCTCATGTTATCCGATCAAGTTCCAATTTTCTTTTTCGTTTCTTAAAATAAATTATCTTATCAGATGATCGGAAGAGTCGAATATTGTCACAATAGAAATTTTATTCATCGAGATATTAAACCAGACAATTATCTCATGGGAATAGGACGTCATTGTAATAAGGTTAAAAAGTGATTGATCAATTTTTAAATTCTCTTTCATTTATCCAAAAAAAACAGGTCTTCTTAATCGATTTCGGTTTAGCAAAGAAATTCCGTGATTCAAGAACCAGATCACATATTCCTTATCGGGAAGACAAGAACTTGACGGGAACGGCACGATATGCATCGATCAATGCCCATTTGGGAATTGAACAATCGCGACGTGACGATATGGAATCGATGGGATATGTATTCATGTATTTCAATCGAGGATCATTGCCATGGCAAGGATTGAAAGCCACAACAAAAAAGCAGAAATATGAACGAATCAGTGAGAAGAAGATGGCGACGCCAATAGAAATTCTCTGTAAAGTTTTGTCAATTTGATAATGATGGAAAATAATATGAAATTTTTTTTAGGGTTTCCCTTCAGAATTCGCAATGTACCTCAATTATTGTAGAGGTCTCCGATTCGAAGAACCTCCAGATTACATGTATTTGAGACAACTCTTCAGAATTCTTTTCCGAACATTAAATCACACTTATGATTATCTGTTCGATTGGACGATGTTGAAACAGAAGGCAGCCGTAGCTGCATTAAACGGCAACTTACCAACAGTGACAAGTGGACATACAAATATCGTTACAACCAATCTGAATAATCCAATACAACAAGAAATGAATACATTACATGCTGGCAGTCAAAATGCTAGTCAGGGAAATGGTCTCGATTCAGGTACAGTAAATAATTTGAATAATAATAAGAGTAAGGCAGTTCCAACTCCTGATGTTGACACATCATCGAGTGGGAAAGATAATAAGACAGAGAAGAATGATAAATCCAAAACGGATAAAGAGAGTAAATCTGATAATACGGAAAATTAAAATTTTCAAAGAAAAACCTCACAAATATTTCAGTTTCGATGATATATTGATACTTTGCGTCATGGCAGAAGAAGTTGTTTCGAATCAAATGTAAAAAACATTTTTCTTTCATTCTCCATACAAATCTTTCTGATCTTATGAAGAGATCAATGGATCAGGAGAATAATGAAAAGAATTATTTCGTTTTCATCAAATTTCCTTTTTTTCTTCAATGCACTTTTTTTTATTACATTTTTCTCAATATTTACCATAATTTCTATTTCTCTTTTTTTTTTCTATTAATCACAGGTGGAAGGTAGTGGCGATTGTTAACAAATCACCGGTAACATGTCGCTGAAAAAAAAAATTAACAATAATAATAATCATCATAATAATATAAATAATCTTTAAATAATAACAAGAAAAAACATTCACATTTCAAATTTCTTTTATTTGGATATGACGGTTCGATGCATGTAGAGAGATTCGAAATTATTCGCAAATTTCAAAGAAAAAAGAGGTATTCATTTTGACCTCTAATCCTTAATCGTCTACAATTTCTCATGATTCACTTTTATTATCACTAACAGAAAAACAACAACAATAATATCTTTATCATAATTATTGTAATATTATTATCTCTTCATTTTCACCCACTTTCCCTTCTACAAAACGAATTCTATGCTGTTGTAACTCTGGTTCAATCCGAATTATTTTCTGTTTGGTTGAATTATTATTATTTATTCATAATCTCTTCCTTTAACTCCAAACTATTATCTAACATTCTTATCGATCCGCAGTAACTTCAAATAATAATCCGACTTCTTAAACTTAAAGAATTCTCCGATTTTCAACGAATTGAAATAAGACATCAACGTTCTCTCGAATAATTTCCTTTACATCTTCTTTCATCATTCATTCAAATCAATATATTTATTCAATTCTATCCATTATAAATATATGATACTCAATTCATTACGTTTACACACACACACACACACATACACCAAACATATTACAGCAATAGGATTTGTCATTTTTATTTTGTTGTTTCTTTTATATATTTCCTATAATTTTTTAAGGAAGAATCATCTTTTTTTAATGAATTATTTTAGGAATAATTTTATTTTATTTTCAATAAAATTCATTAAAATTACAGCGTCCACATTCGTCAGCAATTTAACTTTAAAGATTAACTTTTTTTTGAAGAAAAATCAAATTTTAATCTACATACAAGTTTCTATGGTAACCAACATTTGTTTCTGGTAATTTTACATAACAATAAATAACATGAAACGTTTTGCAGAAATTTTACTCAAACCTCACGATAACGATCGTTCAACTGATAATTTGGTATTAGATGAAGTGATCGAAGATGAAGAGAATCGTGAAGTTTCTTGTTAATTTTTAATACTGAAAATGTATTTTTTTCAGCTCCAAGACATTTGGCGATTAGCTGATCATTGTGTAAGAAGAAAATGTTTCGAAAACGCATCTGAATTATATGAGAAATGTTCGGAAATGTTGAATGAACGGAATGTCGATTTGGAACTAAGGAAATTATGTTGTCAAATTGATATGAACCGGAAGTTTTTAGGATCTCCTGAACTCGGTAAAAGATTGGACGAATTGGAAAAGTTGGATGAAATAAACATAGAGGTTTGTAAACTCTTCCATAAATTTCACAATTTCTAATATATTTTTGAAGACGAAAATTCTACTTTGTTGTCATTACAACGTGAGTGATCGTAGAGAAATGGCTGCTTTAATTTTGTTGGACTTGATTGAGAAGAAACTATTGAAGTCAAATGATTTCAATATAAAACTATTAGTCATTCATTTGACTAACATCATTTATCATCATCATATGGATTTTATGGAAGTGGAGAAAACTTTGACAATTTGTGATTTCTTCATTGAGATCTTCCAAATAATTTATGAAAAAAAACTAAAATTCATTTTACTCAAATACGTCAAATTCATTTACAATTTATCTATCAAACACGCGAGATATCAGTTAAATATAGTTAGTGAAAATTGAAATTTTTTAAACTTTCAAATTATTTTTCTCTGTAGAATAACCAATTAAAATTAAATAATGTTTGCATTGATTATTGTCTCAATGAATGGAGGGACATATCAATGATATCAGAAGATAATAAAAGCTTTGAAGAACAAAAAGAATTCTTATCAATGTGTGAGAATTGGTTGAATATATCGATTGAATTTACCATCGATTTATTTCAATTAAAAGAAAAGAAATTGATTCAATCTTATAATTCCGACAATTTGGAAGAAATCATTTCAAATAAATCGGAAGAATGTTTTATGGATAATTTATGGATGAAGAATGAAGAAATTAAACAGGTTGATTCGAATTCAATCGATTTTTCAACTTCAAATATACGAAGTAGTGAATCATTGAAAATCAATTGTAATGACAACGTTGATCAATTGTTAACAAAATGGGAATTATATTCTTCAAATATCTCTATTATTGATCTTAAACATTTTTTGAATAATTTAAGAGAATTGTTAATGATTATGAATCGACCAAAATCGCTCATAAGATTTATTTATGAATTGCAAATGCATTTCTTGAAGGAATCGGAAATGAAAAAGGTTCGTTCGGTTCTGATTGTCAACGGAATAATTGAAGAAGATACTGATGAAATTTTTTTAGATGAATCTTTTTCATTAAAATTTTCCAAATATGAAAATTATATATCAAAGAAAGATTATATGATATGTAAGAAGGAATTGAAGAGACACATCGAATTATTACATTCAAGACAAGAAGAGTTGACGGAACAATATTATTTGGAAAAGATTTTAATTCTTCTTATGACAATGAAAATTCAATTAAATCTGTTAAATTTAATTCAGTTCGATAAAATGTCAAATCAAGTCGATGAATTAATGAAAACGTTTTATAATAAAACTAACGATCGAATAATGTTCGTTGAGTTGAGGAAAAGATTTTCGAATTTAAAAATTAATCGATACAAATTGGTAATGATGGAAAATCGAATGAAAATTATTGAACTATTGACGGAAGATATTTCGTTGTACAAACGAAATGTTATTTCATGTGAAACTATAAAAATCTTTAATAGAAACGAGAAGGATTCCGTTGTAATACAATCGCAATTATTTTATTCTTATATTGAATTGATTCAGATATTGATTGGAAGTAATCATTATAGTCAATGTGGAAAATGGATTAAAGTGTTGGAAGATTATTTAGAATATGATATTGAAGATTTGTTATTGAACAAAAAGAAATATTTTTGTGTAAAATTCAATTTAAATCATCGGATTTATTTTCAAGAGAAATTGAAAATAAAATATTATGAATATTTTCAGGAATTTCATTCACATCTTTTGAAAATTTTATTAATTCGATTGCAATCTCCTGCGAGAGAATTAATTCGATTCTTCACAAATAAACAATCAATTAAAAGTATTAACCAATTTTTGAATAATCACTTCGATATCAGGAAAGTGTTTGGAACAATTCTACTTCTTTTCAAATATTTTAGTTCGTTGCTAGTGAAAGAAGAAGAAAAATTCAAAAATGAACTTGACATTTTCATTGATTTCCTGGAGACTTGTTCTTATATTTTCTATTTGTTCCATTATTTGTTCAATATGTCTAAAGAATTACATCGCCATTTCCATGAATGGAAACAATTCAATTATTCTTATTCAGAATTATCATTAACTTTAAGTATTATTCATAATATTGTCATGAGTCTTCGGATTGCCGAATGTGATGCTACTGAAATTAATCGATTTATATTCAATTTAATGAATTGGACGAATCGAGAATTGAAGTTGGAGGAATATCTTTTTGGATTATTACCAATTGAGAAATATTTCAACGTAGTTTGTGCGATTGATCAACATAATTTTATTGATAGTTCATTTCTGACAACTTTGTGTGACACCCACCGAAGTGATGTGAGCGGAACAACTCGTCAACATTCCCATCGTAGGAAAGAAGCGAAAGATTTTAATTTTATTCTTTTCCATTCCCAACTTTTTCAATATCAGATCGTTACTCATTGTTACATGTTGAAGAATGAAGTCTTCATTCATCAAACGATGTTTGACATAACAACTCATTTCCTTCATTTACTCTGGAGTTACAATTTATTTCTCTCAATTCGTTTAAATAAAATTATCAACGAAACGGAAAAGATTAACCCGTTCAATGTCCGTTTAAATCTACAATTGGATGAGAATCGTTTGATTCGACAAGAGAATATCAAGACTCAGAAAACTAAATATGGGAAAAATTATGAATATGTTATGAATTGGTTAGATAATTGGCAGACATCAAGACGATTATCGGGCAGTTCATTATCCATTGAAACTGCTTCTTCTTTATTTCTCTCTTCAGAGAACAATACGACAACTACTAGTACTGACGATGATGATACTTATGTCTCAACAGAAAGTATGAGAATAAGAAAATTTCATCAATCCTATGAAGAATTTATGAGCGAAATAAAATTGATCAGTGATGAAAAGCAAGAATTAATTCTCATCAGTTTAATTGATCAAATAATGAGATTAATTTTCGATCACAAAACATTGACAAACACGAATAATTTATTTAATTTACTCAAAATCGGTCACCAACATAATATGACAATAATCAACGATAATAATTTGGTGTTCAATAATCTTCCATTATTATTTCTTTTCAAAATAAGAACAGGAATACATCGAATATTTCATTCAATCGATCTCATCAATTATTTTGACATTAATCGAGAGTATAAAACGAAGAAACAACCAGGAAATCAGAATGACCAAACAAAAGTTCGAGAATTAAAAAACGATGAAAAATGGATAGACGAAACACGAAGTCTGAAAAAGTTGTTGAAATTGAAAGGTACTGATTTAGTAAATCGTATTTGTGTGATTGGTTGTCCTTCCGTCTTTCGAGTACCAACTATATTTCAATATGCTCAACATTACATTTTTAAGATTCATTCGATTATTGGTGATTATTTCATTATTGATGGCGATTTATTCACTAAGCAAAATTTGCAGTTTTCCTTACAACAATTCCGAATAATTCATTTATATACCGTTTTTTCGGATGATGGTAATCTCATTTGTTCGTTATCGATGAAAGATAGATTATTGAAAAATATAAAAAAAAATGAAAAATTGAAAAATTTTGATGTCGTTACACCGAAAGATGTGAGTTGGATAAACATGGAACATGTTGAATTTCTTTGTTTTGATGTGAAATCGATAATTTCAACTAATTTTATTTCTGAACTGTCAACAGAATTTAATTCATCATCAATTACCCAACAACGAATTGAATACGAATTTGAGAATTCCATAAGAAAATGGATTACAACATTTAAATTATGTGGTGTTCAAAATATAATATATTTCAGTGGGAAACAATATCTATTTCACTCCACACAATCATCGACACAATTGAATATGAAAGAAATTATTAATGAAGTTGATGAAGTAATGATTAAATTTTATAAACAAACTTCATATTTGTCCGAACAGATTACTATACATGACAATCTCTATTATTCTTCCACGAAAACGTACGTCCCAATTTATCAATTTAACGGTAGAAGAGACAGTAAAATCAACTTCTTTTCAGCGATTACTAATGGAAAGAATCTTCAATTTTATCAGGAACATCTCCGAATAATTGATGAAATAATTTGTGAAGGAAATTTAGGAAATAATCTCTTTGAACTTCAATGTGCCTCATTATCATATGACATTAGATTTAACGAATTATTTCTTTACAATAAGAAATTTGATAACTTAAACAAATTTTCTAATATTCCCAATCATCAATTGTCGATCTTGTCAATGATTATCATTATATTTCATCAAATGTTTTTCAATGTAAATTTGACGGATGTTCAAATAAAAGAATTATATTCGTCCCATTTAATCGATGAATCTTCTTTAAGCAATTTTGAAGACATATCTTTCCATTCAATTCCATCATTTCTTTTAGAATTCATCAATCTATTCTCCAACATTGAGACGAAATTGAAAACAAGAGATTTTCAAAATATTCATTCAATCTCAAGTGATCTAGCTAACAATAAAATGGTTCGAGTTCTTCTCCGGTTTTGTGGAATTAGTTTGGTCCATTCACCAATTGAAGTAAAAAACCATACTAATTATTTCATTGTAATCAATACGGATGATTTATTCTCGCAAAATTTTCAAGTCGTGTCTCATTTGTTGCATAATTTATTTTATATCATTAACCGAATTCAATCAACAAACGATTGTGCAAAATCGGTGAAAATTTTCGAAATTATTTTTAATTTACTTTTCGGTTGTCTAAATCGAGATAAGATTTGTATTGAGACTAATCAAATTGATTCAATTATATTTCCATATATGTCTCATCTTCTAATTGTTACGGAAGGTATTAGGACAAAAGGTAAACCTTATCTTATTCCATTACCGGATATCAATTCAATAGGCAACCTTTGTCAAAATTGTCAATTGATGGTAGAGAAGTGTTTGATATTTTTTGACTTAACCAAATACGATTCAATAATTTATCAAAAAATGAAAAATGATGAAAATTCACAATTTTTAAAAAAGGATTTACAAATCGTCAACTTTTTCCTTAATGATCTGAACAGTCAATTGTCTCAATTGAAACTAAATGGAATTGATACAAGTTTAAAAGAAAAAGCATCTTCCGGATCAACAAAAGATAATAATATGGTTCATCAAATCGAAACAATCGACGATTTGATAAAAGACAGTTTCGTCGATTATCGAAATCAATTTTTCCATCCAGCCAAGTTTAAAAATAATAAACAGAATCCAAATATGAATGAGCATATTGGCGATAATCAACAACTGATCTCCAATATTTCGTTTTCTACTAAATCGACACTCCTAAATAAATCTCCGATAAATAGAAATCGGGCGGAAGCTATACCAATAAAATTGAATAAAACAGTCGAACAAGATGGAGTGTCATGTGATCGGCAGGAACATACAATTTTTGGATGGCGACCAACGTCTTACAGGTATGTTTCCAAAACCGAGTTCGCAGATCCTTTGAGAAGTTTGATAAATGAATGGAGAACAAATGCTTCTCAAATATTGAATTCTCACAATTAAAAAAAATTGTATAAATTAATTAGAATTCGATATTTTAAGATAAAAGAATAAATTTAGATATAATTAATATCTATTTATGTACCCAATAACTTTCAAAAGAAATTTACTTTAATTTTTTGACCATTTAATTAACGATAAGAACATATCTGATGATACTTACAAATTGTACTCTCTGATTATAAAATTCTAACTCGGACAAATTAAAAGTAAATAAATATTTGTTGAACTTAGTGAGAACTCGATACAAATCAGTTCATGATTTCACAACAAGAAAGGATATTGCGATAGGTGAAGCAATGCAGACATTCAAGAGAAAATCCAATTTAACTGACAATTGTGGATATAATCTGATATATAATCAAAATGTATCTGTAATTTTAGAATATAGATTGAAAAGAAGATCGGTATATGTGTTCATAATATCCTAAAAAGTTTTTAACTAATAAATATTTATAAAAACTTTTCCTAAAAAGTTTTTAACTAATAAAAACTTTCCCTAAAAAGTTTTTGAGAAAAAAAGATTAAACTAAAAACTAGTTTTTACTGTCACCGTAATTCCGGCTCAACGAGGTCCTCAGCGCCTTCCGATCTACTGGCAACACTTCAGAACAGCAACTCAACGGTGTGGTTGATCGCAGATCCTCACCACATTCCGGCAACAAGAGGAGGAAACAGAGTAGTCCCCCTTAGTGGAAGAACGAGGATCCCACCAACCAGTCACTCGACGCCCCTTCGTGGGCCGAATTTAACTCTCTCCGCGACGAACTCGACCGCGCCAAGAATTACTATCTGCAGTTACAAGAGGTCGTCTCCTCTATCACTGAAAGAATCGTGAAGTTAGAAACTGTACCAGACGTGGGTAACTCTCCCACATCCGCCTGCAGTATCTCTTCCACCGACATGTCAATGACGTCGAGCACGTCCTCAATCATCTCCTCAGCAACATCCTCTGAAGTCGTCCCAAAAGATTGGTCCACCGTCAATATCACGGTTGCTCCGGGTACGTCGTGTCATTATCGCGATGTTTTCACCGCTAACTTAGACCAAGGGAACGGTACACAACGGTCAACGGTCTCTGATCCACCTGCCAATCCGCCACCCACCTCCACAAAAAATGCGAAAAAGAAACGTATTCCAGTCAAGTTGTCAAAATCCACTACTTTTTTCATCTCGGTTAACACTTCCGACCGCGAATCACTTCTTAAAAGTGATACTTGGCTAGAAGGTATATATCTGATTCAACCAGAAAGCGAAGGAATTCCTTACTAATCGATTCAAATTAGAACTAGGCTCTTCTCTATGACTGAAGTCTGCCGAGAAACCTCGTCAGTACTCCACCTCATTTACTTCCACAACTTCACTCGTCACTCATTCTCCTACATCACTCTCCCGTGTCTTACTGTTCCGCACCCGAACTCAAACACCAATTCGTCTCTTCCAGCTCCTCTAATGTCCATCATCACCTACAACTCTCACGGTCCAACCAATATACGAAATTGTCTGCCGGAACTACTGGGACACGATATTGTTTTTTGCCAAGAAACCTGGTTAGTTGTTCCACTACAGGATTGGCTCTACGTGTCGTCCCACCGTCCCTTCTTCGTTTCTGCCATCACCAACGAAAACGATCAAGGACGTCCATCAGGCGGACTTGTCGCTTTTGTTTAACCTCATTTCTTGCCATCGTCCTTTCTCGTACACGTCGACATCGGATTCCCCTTCTCCGCTCTAGGTTGTCGATTTTAGAACGTCTATTTCCTAACGATGTCGTGACTACTCAAGCATTCTTCGATTTCATTATATCCGCACACTCTTCGTCCGATTCCTTCCTAATTGCCGGAGACTTCAACATCGATCTCTGCAAACCCAGTGGTCGAGTCACTACTTTCCGCAACTTCTTGTCGCACAACTTGGGAAAAAAGAACTTGGTTTTATTGTTCTTCGAGGAATCCTGTTCCTCGGTGTACGAGAAATATATGGGGGCAAATGGTCTAGGACAGGAAGACTATATTTACGAGGGATTGGGGGACAGATCGTAACCCAATATAAAAATTTTGTAGAGGACAGTTCTCAACCAAAAAATAGGACAGTTTTCAACCCTTTTTTCGTTCTTCCCCGACAGTTCTCAACTTTTTTTTTTATTTTTCGGACAGTTCTCACCCTTCTTATTACTTTTCGGACAGTTCTCAACTCTTTTCCTCAATTTCGGACAGTTCTCAACCTGTTTTTTGTATTTTCGGATAGTTCTCAACCTTTTGAGAAAAAAAGAACAGTTCTCAACCTCAAAACATAATGAAAATTGAACTGGAAAAATAATAAGCATACATAAAAATCCTCAAGGGGACAGTTATTCACTCATGATTATGTAATTATAAAATTTATTATTATTAATTAATTATAAGATTATATATAATACATAATAACTAAACGATATAATTTTTGAAGT
>JALJEE010000230.1:0-36796 GCA_023231475.1 Seison nebaliae | reverse complement strand
ATGAAACACTCAAAATCGATCGGAAGACTTGTTAATATGACATTGGAAATGGAACACCAACATTTCAGTACCGAAGTAAATTGATATGTGGAGCAATAAACCTTCATCCTCACCATTATTCAGACGACGAACAAGTCTTCTCTTTAATCAATCACATCAATTACAATTATCGATTCCCATAAACTTATAGAAAGTTAATTTACTCAATTCATTATATGCCACTCAATAATATTTATATTATATTCAATTATCCGTCTTTACTTCACATGGCATTTATTCACGATTGATGACATGTTCAAAATCGGATTGACAACTTTTAAAAATTTATTTATGTCCATTGAAAACGTCGTCCACAAACTATCATTAAATTACTTTTTCTATTTCTTTTTTCGCACGTCTTTTCTTTTCTCCTTTCTTAAATATTGCATAATTCAACTCTTCCATTGAGAAACATTTAATTAAAGAATTTTCAAAATATTCAACGTGATGATGTTGATGAGATGTTTAAGTCCTGGGAAGGGAACTTCGAACTGTTTCGTAATTGTTCCAAAATTTAATTTTGAATTTTGCACGATCATCGTCGATATATATATCTTCAAAATATTTGTATAATGGCTTTAATTGCTGCGTTGTGGTCAACTTCATTATGGAAAATATTTCCTTTACCATCGATGTCGGAATGAATTAAAGATAGGCCAATTTCTTTACATCGATGTCAAAATCTTTGCTCGTATAGTACATCTCCTTTAAACTAATGTAAGTTGCACGATGTGTCTGAAGATTGATTGCGACAAATGAATTAAACACCCATGGCGGGTGGCAGCGGGGAAGACAGCTTCCGCTGCTAAAATAGAACCTTGTTCGAAATCGGACGTTATGGATCAAGAGGATTAATCCAAAATTCCTCTTTAATTTTCGCGAAGAGCTCAATGTAGATAAATTTACATCTATCCTTCATCAAAGCGTAGAAAGGTGTGATGAGTCGATTGTTTCGTTGGACGAGTTGTATTTAATAATCGTGAATCATGAGTCACGATTCATGACGGTGAAATTAAATACACATTTAAGTTAAATACACTTAAAATAAAACGAAGGAATAACATGACGAGTAGAGACGGACGAAATGAAATAAGTTAAGAGAAGATAATATGAAGAAATATTGAAATTTCAACATTTCTTTCAAGAATTAAAAAATATTTTCCTGAAGTTTCTAAAACTGTGTACTTTTAAGCTAAAGTCGTTAACGTGAGATGGTTTAATTAGATATCAAGTATCGAAGAAGATTCCATTTAGTAGAAATAAAAATAAATCTCCTGGGGCAACTTAAAAAAGAACAGAAGGCAATTCAGGGTACCGGTTATCGGCAATAAATGCCCTTCAAACGTGGATTTAATTTGTATTATAATCTCAATTTGTAAATTTAACAGTTTCACCGACGGAAATACGAAGTCTAATCGAACAATTAGAACAAAAAAATAGTACATTGTAGTACTAGTTATATATATATTAAACATGATATTTATTTGCAAGATGTTATTTCTATATGAATGTTAAAATGGGAATAGTTTCTTAAATAAATTTATTGCCAATTAATAATTTCCGTTAAGAATGGCTATTTTCAAAACTATGTGTTTCCCTTATATTGATATATAACTAAAATACTACTTGTCACCCGTTCTCATCATTGTCATCATTGTAGTCTCAAATTCGTCATCTGTGCTAGATTCCCAGGATTGGTGAATAGTAGAGTCCGATCGTTGTTCAGTAGTAGGTTCCCAAGATGATTTTGGGGCTTTGCTTCTCCTTGAATCTGAGGAAGTTTCGGATGGTGATTCTGTTGTAGTTTCCCACCATGATCTAGTAATATCTCTCCACCATGATGTTGTAGTAGTTTCCCACTGTGACTTTGTAGTATGTCCCCACCAGGATCCCGTAGTAGTTTCCCACCATGATCTAGTAGTATCTCTCCACCATGATCCTTCAGTAGTATCTCTCCACCATGATCCTTCAGTAGTTTCCCACCATGACTTTGTAGTATCTCCCCACCATGATCCTTCAGTAGTTCCCCACCATGCTCTAGTAGTTTCCCACCATGATCCTTCAGTAGTTTTCCATGATGGTTCTGTGGAAGTTTCCCCCCATGGAAGAGTGGTAATTTTCCACCATGATTCTTCCGTAGTTTCCCTTGATGGTCCTGTGGAAGTTTCCCACCATGATCTTTTCGTAGTTTCCCATGATGGTTCTGTGGAAGTTTCCCACCATGATCTAGTAGTATCTCCCCACCATGATCCTTCAGTAGTATCTCTCCACCATGATCCTTCGGTAGTTTCCCACCATGCTCTAGTAGTTTCCCACCACGGATCATCAGTTATTATGTTATAAGGTGTGGCTATAGTAGGTACATCATTATTAGGCTTTATTGTAGCGAAAGATTAAACTAAATTTAAACGACAAGAAAAACTAAACATTGAGAGTAATATCAACATTATTATTATTATTGCTCGAATTTGAACCTCCACCACCTGTTTCAAATAATAATCTTCACAAAATCTTAACTAATAGTAACCGATTCCTCCAATTCCACCACCAATAATGCTTGTTACAATAAATATAATGAAAACCACTATTTTAATCATTCCAGCTGCCTGCGGCTTTTTCTTCCTGTCCAAAAATCTGTGTCGATATATCAACATCAAATTATAATCAAAACTGCTAACGTAACGTGGTCATTTTTGTGTAGAAACATTTCGACGAACTTTCCTTGAAAGATTATTATATTTTTACTTAAAATTTCAATTTCATATTCTTATTTAACATAAATCACTGCATGACATTACGTAACAATTATTAGTGAAGTAATTTCCATTCGATCACAGTTATCCCATTTAGTAATTTATTATGTAAATTAGTAGAGTAATATATTGATAATTCCTATGTCATGCTCCTGATCATGGATATAATTAACCAAATTAATCGACTAGTCATGAACGATAAGTCATGGACGACAACTTAACATATTAAACGTTGTGTACAAATTCGTTATATCTTCTATTTGCAATAAATCAAATTAGCAATTATTATCTTATTAGATATTAACATTTCAGTATTTTAAACAATTTTATTATAAATTCTTTTTTAATTTTGATTTTCTTATCACTCTAATCATCCCCATCGTTTCTCGACTTATTACAATGGATCTGCAGTTGTCGATCCTCCATAGAGGAAAGAATATTATAAAGAATACTGTAAACTATCTCCTTCATGACAAGTTAGAAAGTGTGTTAGATATCATTCTTACGGAGAAAAATAACAGATTGAACCGAATTATTCGAATTCAAAACAAGAATTTCAGGCTAAAAATTTGATGTGCAAATATTTAACGTAAGTTAATGGATGTTCTAATCTGTCGTTTTGTTGGGAATAATTAAATTTCATTTATTCTAAAAATTTCAAATTTCAATTTAATTTCAAATTCTTTTGAAAATTTATTTATAATCATAAACTTATTAAGCTTAACAATGAAACAGAAGAATTATAAAAATTTCTGTATTTTGATTCAACTTCCTTCTATACTAAAAAGAACTGAGAATATTATTCGATTTTTGACCGTTACAATAGAAAGAACAATATAAAACAGTTATTCATTAAGAAAATTTATTAAATTGTTGAAAGTTTTATTTTGATATTTCTATTTTATTATTTCTGTTTATTGTTTTCCTCAGATGCCTAATAAATTCCATACAGAAAACAATGGAAAAATGAAAATAAAGCAAGAGGGTCTATCGACAATTTGTCGATAGGATGAGGAACACGAAAAGTTAGATAATAATATTAAATTATATTATAATTTCCCTTTTTTGAAGAAACAATTAAATTGGTCAATAAAAGTGACGTCACCATCATATAGTCATATGGTTTTAGTTTTTAATTTAAAGTTGTAAATGCAATTTGATTTATCGACAGATGGATATTTTGAAATTAGTTCAATGTTGAACAGTTGAACATTCAACAGAAAGTTTATTTCTAATTTTTCTTTTAATTTTATTAATCCTATATCTTCTTATATTAAGATGCCTAACAAAATTCACACTGAAAATACTGCGCGCAGAGTCGTTCGTTCCAAGAGAGCCTATCGACAGTTTGTCGATAAAGATCCAAGCATGAATATGAATAATGCTAAAAGTTAGATTATATTATTAAAATACATTCTAATATTTGTTCTTGAAGAAAAGATAAAACTTGTTTGGAAACGGCTGGCGACCACCATACGGAGAAGTTATTATACTTTTTTAAACAAATAATTAATTATCGTTCATCAGTGTCGCGGAGGTCGATGGCCCCGTTGACTCTCAAGTCCTTCTCTGATGAATAAGTTTGAATTAATTTTCTATTAATTCTGAAGTATAATTTATAATTATTGTTTTTTCAGGCCTTTCTTCAGAGATCACTGCCAAGGAAGTGGCTGAGGTTAAAATGAACATCTCCAAATTTATTCAATATTTCAATATTTTTATTCAATATAAATATTTCAAGCAAAGGAGTGGACGAGGGAAGGAGGTATCCCAATTGTGAAAAAGAAGGTTGACCGCCTTCGTCAATACTGGACTGCAAAGAAACGCGGTATGACGGAAGTTTTCGAAAAATTATTTTCTTTTTGAAATTTTATATTTCTTTTTAGGGTTGGTCAACCTTCATCTTTCGAACGGAAAGCGGTAGAAGTGGTCGAAATGAGAAGATGTTGGACTGAGGTTCGGTTCCGTCTTTTGTTAACTCAGTTAAGTGGAGAAGAACAGCACAATTGCTCATTTACATTAACTTTTCGATGAGAAAGATTGGGCTGAGATTGTGTTTGGTCTTTTTTAAACGGTCATGTACTCATGTCAGTTAAGTGGAGAAGAAAGTGAGTCGCTTAGCAATTGATGATGAAATGAATAAATGAGCACAATGGACCGTAAAGAAGCGTGGTCTGCGCGGTATGACGGAAGTTTCCGAAATTTAATTTATTATTGAAATTTTTTATTTTTTTAGCGCTGATTAAGCGGTAAGAGTGGTCGAAATGAAAGGATGTTGGATTGAGGTTTGATTTAGTCGTTTTTAAAAGGATTAATTCCTAGTAGGTTAATGGAATGGGATTAAGGAAATTATGCAATTGGTGAAGAGATATCAGAAAACTTAAACAATAATATCATTTTGATCATTTATCATTAAAATTTTGATGACTCTTATTTTTCTGAATAGAAATAAATATAAAATTTATAAATTAAATCGGAATTTATCTGTACAAATTATTGTGCGACAATTGAGATTTTCATTGTAGAAAACTAATTCGATAAATACTTTAATGAGAATGTTTAAGATAATTAAAAATGTAGTTATCTAAATTATGAAGAATGGACAAATAAATCAGTTTCAACTAACAAATTGTCGTTATTGTTTCGAGCTGAAGGTTCTGGTATCTGTCAATAGCAAATAGCCAGTATGATGAATGAAATTGTTTAGTGATGCAGTTGAATATATGGGAGAAATGAAATTGCATTGTGATAAGTACGCTCTTGAGAATACATAGACTAGTGATTGTCTCCTCTCCACCTTATTCGAAAGCAATTACTATAAGTGAGTGCAGTTCTATATTAGCCTCTCGAGTCCATTAATCTCTTCATTTACTAAAACATCAATTTACCGATAGCGATATTGTGAATATAATAATTAGCTGTATCAACAGAAGGCAGGTGTTCCTAACCTAAAAGAGAGACCATGAACAACATTTATTCTCTTTGAACATCGGAAAGAATTTGATAAAATCAACATCAGATAATCTTTTGGATAATTATGAGTATTTTTCACGATTTCCCATCGATTGCAAGAAACTAATTGATGTAGAAAATAATCATTGTAAAATGGAAATTCTTTTTCTCTCAAGTGATTCATGGGAAGAATAAGAAATGAGGGGAAGTGGAATTTTCGTCGAAAGGAAATCAAGTTGTTCTCATCATCAATATTCACGATTTGAAGTCCATCTCTCGTTAATTTTGAGTGAAATAAATGATAAGGATAAATTATAGAAAGAAAGTGATCCGCTCTTCAATCGAGACTTTTGATATTGCTCTTCACCTTCATCCTTCAATCTCATCTGAATTTGTTATCTGAACGATTCGTTTTACCACAGAAAAACTGTTTCATTTATTTGTCCGTCATTCAATTCATTTTACTGAAGACGACCTCCTCCAAAAAGGGGAAGAAGAAATGATTTGTTTGTTTATTTATTTGTTTTTCTTTCTTACCGACGTGAAGGTGAAAAAAGTGAAAATTATTGACGGTTTACCAATCCTTTTCTTGATGTCACTTATCACTTCAGTTGATTTCTTTCCGTTTTGGAAGGAAAATGAAAGGAGTGAAAGGAAGAAGTTGTTTGAGGAACTTTCGATTAATTCTATTTCTTTATAAATTTCTTTCTTGAAACTTGTTATTATATGGAAGAGAATATTGTTTTGTCTTCTTCTTCTTCTTCTCTCCTACCGAAATGAATATATAAAAAATATTTATAAACTTTCCCTATCAGGTAAACATAGCAGTAGTAGTAGTGGTAGTAGTAATATAACTACTTATTACGACAATTGTACTGATTTAAATCGTTGCACTTCCGTCTTTGGTAGTTAAGAGAAAATGAATGGAACAATTCCATATTTCAACCAAGTACGTCAACTAACCGCTTCGTTCCATTCATTCATCCTAAACGATTTATTTGGGGAAGATTTATCATTCAACTTTCGATTAAACGAGAAGACGAATATTCATATTATTGATGAAATTATCTGAATGACTTCTATTAAAATAATTTCCTTCTTAACAATTTCTGATGAGGAGCGTTCTTCCTCATTCTCCATCTTCCCTGGAGTAAACATTCCGTCTCCTTATTGTTTATCCTCACAATTAATAATAAATATGCTCGTAAACTAACATTTATCTCATGTGCACCAGAAGTTCCGTTTAATTATTCTTATATCATCAAATTCGAATAACGAACGAATTTATAATGCTTTTTTGAATATCGATCAATGAAAGATGATTCACTTCATCAAGTCACTCCCCCTCACCGTCAACAAAAATATTTCGTTGTGTTCTGCATGTCACATACATCGATTACTATTCTATTTTACGAGACTGATCAAATGAGAATTGGGAAGTTTGAATAGAAAGTGGGTCGAGCAAGTCATTTAAAAGTTGTTTGCACAACTCTCATTGTACAATGAACACTCGTTTCGATACCAATGTCCAATTGATTATATAATAGAAGCAGCTGCTATATCATGAGTAAAGGAATGATCAAAGATGTTTTTAATTGTGTTAATTCTTCATTCATTCCTTTCACAAACAAACAAACAAATATTTTCATTTTGCTTGTCCATATTCTCTTCTGGTATGTTGATAATCAAATAAGTTTCTAATTATTCAAAAATAGTAAAAAGAATGCCGATTCTCTTAAATGTTCCATTATTCGTCTGACCAATCTCATCACACCAAATTATTTCATTTAAATTAATTCCCTTAAATTATTTTGAATAAATTATTTTCATTAAATTAATTTCATTTGATTTTTATCTTCATCCGTTTCATCCTCAATCAGAAGAATCGTTGTTCCACGTTTTTTATGAGAATGGATCTTACGTAAAGACATCTAACCATATCTTCCTTATAGCGAATTCCAGAAATATTTATGATAAATATCTTGTTAATTAACAACAGACATTTACCTTTTATTTCATGTAAGATGATGATGATGCTCATCTGTTTTCAATCAGACTTCTGTAATTTCCACTATTGTTTATTTTATGTAAAGGAAGAATTATATAATTCACATCGGAAAGATATCATTTTATATGATGGAGGTGAAGAAGTAATGTTAGTTATCTTCGGTTTTGTGCTCCAGTATTGTGTTCTTATGAGAGAAATGAATAGCTCGAATTATTCCACATATGTTCAGGAACAATTGAATCGACGATTATCTTTGACATTAAAACTTTCGTAATGAATAAGGAACATGAAATGAAGATATATGAGTACTTCATATACCAGGAACTGATTTCCTTTTCCGATTTTATCTTCTTTAATATCACTTGTGTAATTTACAAGCCGTGTGAGGAATAAGCAGTTCATTGATGGTTGTGCTAGAACTTGACAAGCAGAGAGCCTCAAATTGAGTGGTTCATTCGTTTCCTCTTAACCATGGAAGGAGCAACTTTCCCTTCCTCCACAACATCATTCATGGGAGAGTACAATTCTTATGTAATTCATTCTTCCAATACATATACGTATTATGCAGTCATTATTCATAAGGGCAATTGTGGGAAAGATTAGAATTAAATACAAAGTTCAATGAGACGGTCGTGATATGATGCCATCTGTTTCCAATTCACATTAATAATTAATGGACACGTTTCTTTTAATGAGGAGTAGTATTATGAGAATGAATGTAAAAGGAACCAGTTGGATGATAAATTGGAAGAATATTCATATTTCAAATTGTACTTTTGACAAGAAATTCCCTAACAAAATTCTCATCAAATCACTTCCCAACGACAACAACATTTCTCCGAGAGAACGATTCTTTCTCCATTGAAAATGATGGTGAAACTCTCTTATTTTCATATTCATTAATGCAAAGTAAATCCAAACCTATTCCATAAGTATTTACTTAGCTAATTGAATTTCTGCACTTCTCCCGCAGATTAGCGAAATGTTTCGTTGATATTCCGAATGGATATCGGTATTCTATTGAGTGGCATTATCTAATTAGTCTAATTGTATTTGAGTAAACAATTGGATGGAATAAGAAATATCCATCATCCACGACGGATTGTAGTCTAATTTGGAAATGAATCATTTGAAAAAAATGCACTTCCTCAATTCTGAGACGAGAAGTCTAAATTGCATTTTTGGCGAATGACAATAATCAATTACTACTCGAATTATCCGGTATGGACTGTGGTCAAACAGTTTATTTCCTGAATATGAACCGAATGAGAAACGATAATCTCATATCATAATTCCTGTGGAATAATAAAGGAAATCGTCCATACTTATTGAATAAATTATATCCGTTATTATCGTTACCATCGTACTCCCTTTCATAAGAAGTGGTCCTCTTTCTTCATAGGAAACCCAGAAAAACTTAAAATAATTCTTTCCTCAAAATATTCTTTTATTTATAAACATCATTTCACTTTTGTATAAAAAGAAATGAATCACCAATAAACATAATGACTTCTGCACGAACTAAATATCCATCTTCTTCAAACCATAACTCCATCATCATGTACCTGCAATATGGTGGCTTTCTCCAAATGATAAATTAGACATCATCCAATACCGAGGTAAATGATAGAACCGAATTGGTCATTAAGATTAGTGTCTACATTCTATATGTCAATTCGATTTAAATATCAACCTCATCATTATTCATTCACCAAAGAATTTGCATTAGAGAAATTTTAACTGATGTATTCGGAACATTTTCTAATGTTGATGATGAGGAAATAGATTTAGTTATAATGAATCATTTTTTATTGAAAGTTGATTTATTTTATGAAAATATTTATTAGTTTTTCTTCTTCTTATGAAATTACTTTTTATGACTATGTTATTCACGTATTATCCCCGAAATGAATCAATTATCATCGATTGTTAAAAGAACTATATTTATTGTGGTACGGAAGACGATGGAAGATTAATCTTAAGAATCTTTATCAAAATATAATCATATATAATCTGTGATCGATCTTTCGTTTACTGTAATAGTTAAATAACTTATCAATATTGATGGTTTCTTCTAGAAGTGTTCTTATAAAAATTTAAAATGGGAAAATAATTTACGTTTTATATAAATAATTCTGGAAATTTAGTGATGATGGTGATAAATGATGACATTGTAAATCTTCATATGAAATTTTCATTGGAATATAGTATGATAATTACAATTTCATCAATGACTTTTTCGAGTTAATAGATAATTAAGTTTAAATTTCTTCCGTTATGCGGAAATGATGTAATTTTATAAAATTATATTATATTTGTTTCTCTAATAATTAATCTCATCTCTCCAATGTCTCTTCTTCATTTTTCTTATCAACCTTCACTCAACTAAATAACATGCGATAAACGAACAAATGCGACTTAACCAAACGGCGACACCCGAAACATATGGAGTGGGACCTAATATCAGAATCTAAATTCTTCGATTGCGTAACTGGAGCTTGGAGTCGAACACGATCGATTTAACTTCATCACAACAATATTTTTAATTAGATTTGAGTGGTTGAACAAGCGTCGTTGATATTTATACCAAATTCGACCTTCACCAATACAAATATAATATTTACATATTGAACAGATGTCTTTGTACGTAGTGTTTATGCTACACCTACCACCATTACCCCACCACCACAAAATGTTTGAAGGAATTAGGAAAATATTACATTTTTATTTCTATCCTACTTCAATTGATAGTGAACTGGAAAACGATTTTGTTTTACAATTCATTCAAGTATCATTCCCAACGACAAACGAATAACGAGGACTCGAGACATTCTCCAACAATCCTCTTCCTTTTTCCTAATAAATCTTCGAAATATCTGGAAGAGAAATCGAAGAACAATTCGGTAATAACAAGGAAAATTTTTTATTACGAAAATTGCTTAATCAGATCCAACAGGAATGATAAGACATGATTTTTATGAGAAATCAAATTTAGGAATTTGCTTTCTTCTCCTTCATTCATTCTCCTCATTTTATTGACGACTTTTTATTCCTAACAGGACTAGGAATTATAATCATACAATAATAATGACTATTTGAATAACATTAGAATTATTGATATGGTTCTGTAGGTTCGTATGAATTGAATTGATTTCGTGTAATCTTACGACATTATCTCTGACGAGTCGTCGAATGTTAGTAATTGTTCCTGTGAGTAGATTGAGTAGATTAGTAGATGAATGATGCATGTGTATGAAATAATTTATAAGGAATTCCCCCAGCCATCCCAAATAATAAGTACAGTTGAATTACATTATCCTTGATGGGATTTGGGTTGGGTTGGGTTGAAGGGAGGCAAACGGAAGAGATTTAGTACAAATTATATCGAGAATCTTAATCGTTCCTTCTCACCGGAAATATGCTTTTTCTTCTTTTATTCTCGTCAAGTGCTACAAATTGAAGGAAATCCTACCATATCGCTACAACACGTAAAAACGAGTAATGAATTAGTAGGAATTCACTTCATATTCATCTTCCATTCCATGCAAATGAGTATGAGAATTATGCAACAAATTACGTATGATTAGCAAGGAATTCAATCAGACAATGGTAAATATTAATAGAAAGTTTAATATCAAAAGATTCCCTTCCTTCCTCTCAACTTATTTTCCTTATCTCTTCACACGAAGGAAAGAATCGGGGAACAAACGATGCAATTTGTGCATATGGTGCTAATGGGTCAGATAAGACGAAAGAACCTTGATACATTCTTCCAATTTGCTAACTGCGCTTTTCCATCAACAATTCTTCTCTAATAACTACGATTATGGTCTAATATTATTCGATCAATAGTAATTATTGTATGTCAAAACAAATTCCATTTTCAAAAACTATTCACGACATTCTCTCACGAAATACCATTTCTTTCTTTCAACCAGTTGACGATGCTTATCGCTAAAAAAACTTTTTTATTGCCACCGAAGGTCCTCAATCATCACGACTTTCGATTTTATTCCAATTCAATTTATTTTCCTCTTTAGTTCTACTTTTCCACTAGTTGTAGTTCTCCTCCTCCTGACAAAAGATTTAGAATTCACACACTTCATCACATCTGACAGAAATATGACACTGATAAAAGAAGTAATTGGAATCGGAGTTAATCCTGAAATATCTACCTCCAATTCTCGTAAAATTAAGCAGTTCTTCCTTTTATTCTTGTCATCTGATAATTGAGATCGAATCATTCATGGGAAACTGGAACGTGTGTCTTGCTTGTCAGAGCAAATATAGTCAGAGAATGAAAACATATATTTGATCATGTTTACTATTCCATCATTTAAATCATTTACTGGTTTCAGTTCTGATCTGAAAGAACTACCAGATGTGTAAATCATTCCCATTCAATGCACAAAAGTTTCGTATCATAATTACAATTAGAAAAGTGGACATCAAACGCGTCTAGCTCATTATTATGCATTGGTTTCTTTCACATTATTCCTTTCAATCTTTTCCATTTAATATATGGTCGCTCTGGTCGATTGTTCCGATTCCTATCTCCAATGGACAAATGTATTCGCTTCAATGGATTTCCCTTTTTAAATGCAAAGAACTTTTTTTTGTTGGCACCATATGTGCAGATAGATTTAGTTATTGTTATATTCCATCATCTTCTGTTTCATCTTCTCATTATTTTCTTTTTTGTTTTCATTCTTAACTCATAAAATTCACTCGAAAAAAATATCCCTTATCTCCTTCTAAATAATGTTCTGTCTTTATCCACTTCATCATTTGCCGATATTGAATTCGACATTAAATCAAATGAAGAGATTAAGAGAGAATTATATGTATATTTGGTTCCTATGGAATTCTCTTTAACTTTCGTTGATTTCTCACAAAAGAATTAATCGATGAAGTTTTAATGTTCTCAATTGCATAATCGATAGGAGATAATGTTAATACATTTATTCGAATGCATCCAACCATACAAATAATATTTATTTTCAACACCTTATCGCTCCCATTTATGTCGTAATAAAGAACGTGAAGTAAGAACGAATCGTCGATCGAATTATATCGTACAATCAATCTTAATTTGTACGTTGTACGATAGTTTGATGAGTATTGTGAGAATGGTCATTATTTCAGATTTACTTACGAATGTTTATTGTGTATTACTTCTCTCTATTTTGAACGAGAAGAAAAAACGTTTTTTTGTTTAACAAATAATTTGTTTATTGAAGGGAATTTGTGAGAGGTATGATTAATTTTTGTCAATAATTGAAATGCACAAGGATGGAGTAGATGAATCATTAATCACTATATTAATGAACATCGTATGAACTGACCACAATATCATCCGATCTAATAAATCATTCATAATGATAGAATGGATGGTGAAGGCTCCGACGGATAAGAAGGCAATTCATCATTTCTTTCGTCGGTTCTTATCCACTTCATGGCTCTTTTATGTAGACGTGCTATACGTCTACAAGTTCCGGTGAGAACATATTATCTGAAGAAGGAGTGAAGAATCATTATGTTTATTTGTTCATTGGGAAAAGTTGAAAAGATTTTTCTTTTTTGAACATAGACACTCTTTTTCTGCGGTTTAACATTGTCGTCATAAACATTGACGTGTGAAATGTCATTCGTTCTGTATCAGTTAAATTTCACCAATTTTTTTTCCGTGTATTATGTGTATAGTCGACGTCTGGCCGCTGACAAGTGTCAGGATCATTTCAACGAAAGATTTATTTAAACGTTTCTGACATTAACTCTATCCATATTATTTATCTTTCACATTTATTCATCAATTTCAATCTGTTTAGATGATTTGAATAGACCGTTCAATTCCCCTTACAGATCTAATTTACAAATTGAACTGTCCGGAATTTTCATTATTCATTCTTATTTGTGTGTGGTGATTAAATTGGAGACGATTCCTGATTATAGTGTGTCATTAAAAATGGTAATAAAAATAAAATAGTTTCACGAAAAATCCAAAAAACTCGTTTTTCCAAGTTGTTTTCCCTCTCAAATCTCAACTCTTCCCGTTTCAATTAGAGACATCAATAAAGTTTATATCTTGCTATTTATCATGATACATTTAGCTCAAATAATATATATGAGAAATATGCTAAACACTTCACACAATTTGCATTTATTCGAATATTTATTACACGATAGGCTATATGGTCGGCGGCTAGTTTAACATTTAATTGTCACGAATCATTTACATAGAGTTATTCCACTCTCGTTAGCCATCGGCATCTAGAAGATCATTGTCATTCCAAAACTAATCGCTAATTTTTTCTTGTCGATAAAGTGTTGTTCAAAGAACTATGTTATTTTGTCTGAGAGAGAGGTTTGGTTCTTTTCAAGAATGTAATGATTTCCATTAGGAGATTCCTTTGTGAAAAACCGAAAGAATTTGCATTCCACTAAACAAATGAATAAGATTCAATCATTTACGGAACTGATGGGACGAGACGAAGTTGAAAGGGTAAATCAGTTTGAAATGGTAAATGTCTTGAAGACATCTAGATGAATCGTCGATGATATGGATGAACATAGTTCTCCTCATCTGTCCATTTCTCCTTTATAGATGAACTGTAATAAAGTGATCATCAATCGATGAAGATTGAGATTCCGGGTTTGAAGATATTTATTTTTTTACTTTTTCCCATTCGGACCTCCTGTTGACATTTTATCGCCATTCGAAATCTTTTTCATTTGTTTGGGGGGCGATACAGTACGTATACTCTAGTTTGATAAATATCTTCCATAAATTATTAATGCAACAACAAATCTACATTAACATCCCTAATTTTTATCGCATATTTATGTTTGTTCTGGAGTTGCATCTCCCCGACTAGGAACTAAATCTACATTTCTATTCCATTCCATTCTGGAGTAGTTCGTTTAGTTCTCACTTAAGCTAAAATCATTTAGATTTTATTTGAAAAATTTATTTATTTTTCTTTCACTTGTCTCTCCCATTAACGACAAACGATTTGATTTACGATAAACTTCCAAACAACTTTTCCCATTTCAGATTTTAATCAAACTCCGATATTTTAATCCAGTCCTTTTGTTTTTATCGTTCAATAAATGAATGAGAACGGTTTGAAACGAAACAATTCAATAGAAGAAACATATCGATATGCACCAATATTTATTCAGCTAATCGCGCATGTGTCGATGGCAATTGAGGGCAATATAAAGGAAGTTTATCTAATTAAATTATGTTCGTGATTATTATTTTCGAATGTTTTTCTTTCCTCCTAAAGATATTTCCTGCGGAAAATATTCATTTTCTTTTCAATATTATTCCTCTCAAATTAGTTCATTTGACAAAGTGATCAATCGGTCGATCGATCGTTCGATTTCCTGTAGACACAACAATCAATTAATTCATAATAAATCTGAGGGAAAACCTGTCTACTATCCATTCATCTTTTGGTTTCCTATTCCAAATACCCTAGTCGTGGAACGGATGTTTATTTTGGTCATTGTGCAAATCATTCGGATAATAAAAAATGGATCCATTCTTCTGATATTTGTTTTCCATTTTGGTTAAATCCATAAAGTTTTCAAAATTAAACTTGAATGAAACCAACCATATGGTAATCATGATTGCATATCAATGTCTATCATATCAATTTACAACCATTTATCAATCCTTCCTCACAGAAATGAGTCCTTATGTTAGTTTGCTTCTTGATATATTGGATGAATGGATCAAATATCATCGAATTTAGTTTCCATCATCTGGTTTTCATTGAGATGAGATGGACATCTTCGATGAAGATTATTAATTTTCATAACTCTTCATATTTCTTGCATACAACACTAATTATCGATCAACTATTTCACATGAGGAAAACTATAAATTTTTTTTAGAGATCTCATCAGTTATCGGTCGATCGAACGATCGTCTCTTCAAATGATCTAGTCATTTGGTTACCGATCATTTACCGCGTGATATGCAGATGACAATAAAGTAGTAGCAGGAGGACGATTAGTCGTTATTTAATAATTGGTTCACGCATCGATGCATCGAACATCCTAACGAACACAGCAATCACTTATCATCCTAAACGATTCATTATCCGGAATTAAGGACTTTTCCGCCTTTATTATTGACGAGATATGATGAAGTAGAATTCTTCGTTTGAGCATTTCGTTTAAGTTAAAGAATTCTTTCTATGACTTCTTTTACATAGTCCAGAGACGATTGGAAATGGAAATGACGAAAAATGAATTGTCGACTCGAATGCCTCTCGATGCTTTGAGGGTAGCAGACATTCTTTTGTGTTGTATTTCTTCCTTGTTTGCAAGAAGGAAATCTGAGAACAGTACGTCAACATGAAGAAAATAGCCCGAGAAAGAATGGAGAAATTCAAGACGTTTATTTAAAGATAAGGATTGAATATGCATTGCCATAATAGAACGAATCGATTCCTCCCACTATAATAATCATTGGTCGTAATAGTTAAATTCGTATTTCCTCTCGAAACAATTCGATCGATTATAAATATACCTTTCCCATTTTTTTCTACGTACCACATTCACATTCGACAAAGAATAAATTTAGTTATTAGAAAACGTGTTACTGTTATTATTTGAGTTCAATCAATAACGGTGGAGAAGCTTGATTGAATAATCCATTAAATTAAGCTTGAAGAAACAAATTAGTAATTTAAAATTATTATAAATAATTTATCAATTTATCAATCAATTTCTTCAATTTGTTGATTCAATTTAACATTATTCAATTTATTCATAAATATATGATTGAAGGTTTTTATGACAAATGGACATTGTCCAATTAACACCGAACAATAGGAAAATGTCATCATCATTCCTCTCAAATTTCATTGTCACATTTATCTATCACTTCAGGTGCTTTCGTATCATCGTCATTGTCCAACTTATTAATAAGATAAATTGTGAATATACACATATGTCAATCGATTCAATGATAAATGATCCATTAGTTCCATTTGAAGACAGATAGGAAGGAAGGAAGGTTATTATCAAAATCGAGTATTCTTTTCTACGAAAATTTTAACGTCAATATAATCGATATTATTGACTATTGATTACCATCCATATTTCTATGAAAATTATCTTTCGCCTCATTAGTCGTCAAAATTATTATTATGCTGGTATCCATGAACGGTTTCTTCTTCTTCTTTCCTAAAGATTCATGAACCATTTTTCATTAATTGGTTCACTTTCTATGTTAATTTATTCTCTTCCATCATTCTCTATCTTCATCGATATTTAATGTATCAATAAAAACGGATGAAGAGCTTGTTGAGATGTCTCCTTCAAATTATGCCCGTTAGTTATAATTATTTACTAATTTCCATCATCCCTCCATACCAAATGGTGAAATAAATCACTAGTTCTTAATCATGTTGGTTGATAGATGAAAACGAATTCTCTTCCACCAATACATATGACTTCATCATTGACATTGTTTCTATTCATTTCGTTCTACAACGATTGTTTATCAGTTGTAATAAATGAGGTAATAATCGATCAGGTTCCTTCGAAGGTTTCCATCAGTTCATTGACAGAGAGTTAAGCCACATAATCTCTTCTTCAACATTTTCATTGACAAGTTGACCTACGCCTTCTACTCCACAATTTACTTGTAGTTCAATGAAAGTCTTCTTCCATTCGATGACTGATCGACTATCAGGAGACGAAAATATAAAAACGAAGGAAAATAAATCATAAGAATTTGAATATAAAAAATATGTTGTTTATTTTACGATTTGAAAGCAAGGGAAATACATTGTTCCATTCATTCCTCCTTCTCTATTCCTGCTTCATTGTCGTTCTGAGAGAACGTCTAATAAAAGGAATTGAAGAATTTCATTTCATTTCATATTCCATTCATTATTTGTCCAATGAACTAATTATGATTTCGTATCCTCTATTATAATTCCAATCATCATTCGAGGGCCATTGGAATTCCTCAGACCCGATAATCACATCGATAAATAAATTAGGAAAAATATTTCCCACAAATCATCTGCCTCCAGATATTATGTAAATTATGTCCAACTAATTTCATTCTCAATGACAACGAAATTGATGTTAGTCGGAGTAAAAATTTTCAAAAAGCAAAATGCCAAAAGAAAGTACAAGGAATAAAATTGATTTAAGAATTCGGAATTTGATTCTTTCTTGAAAATTTAATTTATTCAGTTCAGAACGAGAGATAATTTAAGGAGTTTCGATAAGTTTCATTATTCCAATTTTTCCATCATTACCCCAATTCGACGATTTACCATTCGACAATTGAGTTGTAATGTGACACAAGTAGTTCTATTAAAATGTAATTAATCTCGATTAAATGTATCAGATGTTTGTTGGTGCAGAAACAATTAGACATTTATTTGCTAATTCTTCATTTTTTATGTAGTTTTATGCCAAATCGTTTCAGATGTTTATAAATTCGATTTTTCTTTCAAACTGATCGAATTATCCAAATTCAACAGCTACATACAATAGAACCCTTTTTTTTTTATTATGAAAGGTTATACGAATGATTACGAACACTGAAGTTATTCGAATACAACGAATACGTTAAATGGAAATATTTTTCAGAATTGTTCTTTTCTTTTCCTTCTACTTTGTTTACTTTCCAAATTACGTCAATCATTGCCTACAATTAGTGCACATTACATTGACGTGTTTGAATTTGAAAGATGAATGAATACGCACAATTCGGAATGCATTCAATCTTCCTTTATCATATAAACATTCCATCTATTTACATAAACTCTATTTCCATTAAACAATTTTATGGTAGGAAGTTAACTGATTCGTTGATAACGAACCGAACGTACCGACGGTTTGGGAAGTTGATTGTATTTCAATTTTTATCGATATTAATTGATGAATGAATGAGGTTGTGAGAAAAGCAAAATAAAATTACTTCTAACACACCAACGATTATTATCGATCTAATTTTTCCATTAACTCGTATTATGTAATCCATTTACTGGAAATGAAGTAATCAGATTGAAGTTGCCAAATTCTTTTATTTATTACCTAAACATTCCATTGTGAACTTGCATTTCTTTTCCAATTTCACTCAATTCATTTATTGGGAAAGTTCGTTATTTAATAAAATCGATGAATCGTTTCAATTTCTATACCATAAATAAATTTGCATTTTCTAAAATGTTCTGTTATATATTCTTCCATGCTATAACATTCCATATGTTAATGCAACAGAATTTTTTAATATTAATATTTTCATATCGCCGACTATAATGGAAATTTGTAAATGTGTGACCACAACTAATGGCAGAGAGGAGAAGCGAATGAGAAACTACTTCATTATTTAAAGGCGATAATTGAATTTATTGATGAGCTTGTCCAAACTCATCGTATTAGGAATCATGAACAATTGGGGAATGATTGAGTAACAATCGGTAACGGAAAGTAAGACTAACCACTTGGCATATCGGTAGTGTGTGACCCGTGGAGTCAGGAGGGAACTATTTGTCAAAGACACTAAAATTCATCTCTACAATTCTCATGCCATTTTCTTTATCCGAATACCATCGAAATGTTACAAACCAATCTCGTTTTATCTCTCGATCGATTGATGGTTTTTTCGACATTTATTTCTCTTAATGGTACAAGTCTATTAGTTCTTTAGTAACATAAGATGAAGTGACTAATTTAATTGTGGTTCCATTATGGCAAATTGGCGACCACATGTAAAAGCAGATTGTCTGACCACCGGTCAACTTTGATTTAGAATGATGTGCAATGTAATTTGGTTAAAGTAAAAAAGATAATGTCACATGAGAAATGAACTTCTCTCAATTCGTTCATTCTGGGAAGATGTCAATTGGAACTGGTGTGAACGAAAGAATGATCGGACTGATGTAAGAGGAGATGTTGGAACGATAATTGAACGAGAGAAATTGGAGATGTTTCTTCTGTAGTTGAATAATAATTTATTTTAGATAAAATTAAAAAAAGTTAAAACATAAACGTTCATTTCGGTGTGTATCGTCCATTTGATACGATCGATGCAATCGTCGAACGACCCATCAATTATTGACAACGTTCCTCATTTAACAATACTAAATTTACCCTCTCTTCCCCCTCCACATTCTCTTCTCGGGATGTTCAATACAAACACATCGAATGATGTGTACAGAAGTGAACTAAAATGTGAAGTTTTGAGTTAATGGACGATTTTATCAACAGGAATTTCTCTTGATTGCAACTCAATTCCTATTTTAGTTGTTTTAACAATTTTATTTTCATTGATAGAAGTTTCCTGGTGAGATTCACTCTAAATAATTATTTCATCACAAAATAACAAGTCATCGTTTCTTGATGCCATGTTGTGATTTCCACTTTCTCCAATTTACCATTCCAATACGATAACATTAATTAACCTATAAATTAACTTTTCGGGTTTTACTTTTGCGCTTCCACATTTTCCTTTGCATTATAAAAAGAACGAGGAGAAACCATCAAATTCATTTTCCTAATGAATGAATTTTATGGGAAAAAAAAAGTCGAAATCCATAAATCTTCCTCCTATTTCACACAATACACAATTCGACACAACTGGATTGTGAGGATGGAAGAACCATTATCGTCTAAGAAGATGTAGCCATGATGTACGGTAGAAGGAATCCGAAATCAACGAACGGAAATTTCCGTCGACAAAAGAAGGTGAAAGAATTACGCATCTAGAATTTCATTCGTTTTTTTTTTGTTTGATTTGTTATCGTTGAGAATTTGAGGTAGGAAATAAACAGGAATTCTTCTAATTCGACACTGTGAAAATGTTGCGTTATTCCTCATTCCTTCTATGGATAATTAATTTAGGTTCATTTTGATGAGGTTTTTATGCAAATATGAATTGCTCTTTTAGCGAGTTCCTATTAATCAGAAAGATCGATTTTTCTTAGTTAGTTAGTTAGTAGTTGGCGATGGTGGCGGGTCGGGTTATTATTAAGATGAATAAATGTTACTATTGAGGAAATAGAGGGGAAGGAATGAGTGAAATGAATCTTTGCGTAGATCGAGAGGAGAGAAGAATGACATCGATTAAGACCATTTTCCGGCCTTTTCTTCTTATTTATTATACACCGCTTCCTCATCTGTCAAAGTCACCTTTATTTCCACTAATTGTTGGTGGGACTTTCAAATTAGAGATAACTAAAGAAAGAATAAACTATCGTTTACGTTAAGTGAAGCAGTGATTTGTATAGTTGAAACGATGATCATTTAAGGAAAATAAAGCCAGAGAAAAAAGTAATCGTTAAGCCGTTCAATAATTAGATTAGGTTGAATGATCCTTATGCTTTCTCTTCCGCGTTCTATTTCTAGTTAACGACAATTCTTCTTACCAATGACAGACAGCCGGTAAAACAATTAACCTTTTAGTGCGATATAGTTAACGTCATTCATGAGCGACAGCCGTTTCAAATAAGTAAGACATATTATAATCGCCGGTCGCGATCAATCCACATTGATACAGCTATATAATGATATTATAATGACTGAATTAAAAGAAGACGAAACTATTAATTCGATTCTTTGAAAGACGAGAACAGAAGTTTTTTTTTCATTCATTTCCATATTTCCAAAATGCGTTCGATTAGAATCGATGGTGTTACCGCAACAATGCAAGAATTGCGCAAGACTTTTACCGCTTCTCATTACTTAAGAAGGAGGAAAAGTAGGAAGAGCAATAGGAAATATTACAAATTGGACTTCTTCTTCGTCTTCTTCTTCTTCTTCTGTTTGATAATCGTCGGATGAGTAAGAAGATAGGCAACTTTCGAAAAATCGTTAAGAATAATAGTTCATCTTCTTTCTTTGTCATTCTCCCCCAATCACTTCTTTCTCTTCGTCGACTGAAGTATGATTAATAAAGTCAAGATTTAAGTAGTGTAAGCTGAAGCTTATGTTGTACAACCGACAGCTTTTTTTCTTCCATCGCACATTTTTCGATTTGTATCGACTTAATTAATACTCATATGCATCAATGCTCATCTTCTCATGTATATGGTAGTTGAAATGCCGATACTACTACTAATAAGAAGAACCGAAAATAATCCGAGCACTTCCAAACCGAAAGTTGATATTAATCGACAGAAATGGATTGAGTAACTTCGTTCTTTTTTTCAGTTAATAATTTAAAAAAAAACTTTCTCCTTCTTTCCATATGTCAAGGTTCTCTCACTTGCTTGAAATATTTGACGCCATACTTCTTACAATAATCTTCTTCTTTTTCGATTCGACTTCACTTCAGCAGGAATTCCATAACATTCCATTAATCTTCCTTATAATTCTACTACCTCATTAAATGGCGGACAATGGAAAGTTTATTCGGGAAAAATGTTTACCTCAAAATGTCTTCTACATTTCTTCTCTAATTCATTCCTTTTCTTATCATCAGCTCTCCCAAAAATATAATGAGTCGTTTTCCTTTTCTTTTTCGGTATCGATTAAATCAACATAATCATTAAGAATATACCGCGACCAAATTGAATGAAGGTTAACATGGAGAAATGAATAAATAATAAAGTTTCATTGTCCCACCTTTCATGTCGAATTTATAATTCATATGATAGATAGGAAAGCCGGTCAACATTCGTTTCTTTTCTTCAACTTCTCTTCTAATACATTAGACAAGTCCATTAAACAATAATAGTTTGAGTAGGTTGGTCGGGTGGAAGAATTATCTGATATTTTCCCCAACTTACTTTCTGATATTTTCATTGTTTGGTGACGATTCCACTTCGTCGCCAATGGTCGATCAAGTTCATTTGATAATGGTCACGACCTCACACTTCATTTCCGCTCTCTATTTCTTCTCTATGTTGTTGTGGAAGTGATGCCGATCAATCGATCACTTCGATCTTCCTTCTGTTGTTTAATTCTGTTAAAACAGTTTGTTATCATTCTCAAGATTTTAATCCGATTCCACCATTTTCAAATTCCTTATAAATATTAAATTGTTCATCCTTTTCATTCTCATACACAGTTCAATGAACAGTGTCAGTAGTTCCATCCAAAAACCGCATTGTCGAAAGAATATTGTAGAAGGGAAGGGGAAGAATATTTATGAGAATATTTCTCATGTATTAAACTGATAATTGTAGCAGACATTTCTCCACATTCAGACTTAATCGTTTAATTACAGTATCAAGTGTCGATGATGGGTTAGAATGGAAATCATTTACAATAGGCGTCAATTGGTGAGGTTAGCGCAAAAAAATGAAAGAACATTGAGATTTGAGCAGCAATTATCAAGAATGTACGAAATCGACAAGGAATATTGTATTGTGTTCGTTTTCATTCATCATTCGATTCTTTACAAGTGAAGTACATAGTCTGTCTGAATAGTAGAATAAAAAGATCTCCATCTCTTTGAACTTTTTTTGAATATGACACTACAGTTTGGAATGATATGAATGAAAACTTTCTTTTCAGATTCAACTGATGACCATCGAGAATTAGTTCAAGAGAATTAACATTGATGTTCTTTTCATTAAAGGTCGCCATCTGTTATTATTCTAGAGAATCGTTATCGCCTTCTCCTTTCGTCGGTGTTGTGAAACTTTTACTATTAAGGAGAAAAGTAAGCAGCAATTTTCACATTGTTATTAGAAATCCACCCTTCCCTCCCTAACACTATCTAGGTGGAGTGGCGATGATGTTGTATGTGTTAGAAAAAGGGCAGATGTGTGAAGGAGATCTCGTACTATAATTCTTCGAATTAATTATTCCTTATTTGGATTACATGAACGATGATTCGTAAAGAATTAAAGTGTCGAAATTCTTTTAACGAGTCACGTTTCCGTCTCGAAACAAATCGAAAACGGAATATTTCTCTCGACCCCTCTCACTGCTCTTCTCACTGATAATTTGCCACATTAATTTTCTCAAATTACTTTTAGAAATCATTTCATAATTACATTTCTTATATAATTCATTAATTTTCAATTTATTATTAGATTATTCAGATTATGATTAACAATTCATACTATTCATAATAATATTAATATTATTCGACTATTCTAAAAAAAGAAATATGAATACTCTTTTGAATTTATCAATTTATTTCATTATACTCATTAATTCAATTACTTCCAAACAACAATTAGCTTGCGTATCATCAGATAATGGAAACGTAATGGAAATCATGTTACAATGTTCATCCGATCAATACATCCATATTAATTGGGCGTTCGAAGGTGTCAAATCCATTCCTGATAATGACAATTGTGAATATGATTTATTGAACGATTGCATTTCTCCCATGTGGGATCTGTCGGACGAATGTAACGGAAAACAGACATGTGAATTGAGAAGAAGATCGATGTATCTCCATACTTGTGCGTCAATATCATCAACATCGAAACAATCGAATTTCATCGTATTCGATTACGATTGTCTATCAAGGAAAAATACCATCAACATTTGTGGAAAATCATTGAACAATTATCATAAATCAAAAGAGGATAATGTCGTTTATTTACAATCTCCAAATTATCCGATGAATTACCCGAATTCGGAAGAATTATGTCGATTAAATATTTCTTCATCCAAATCGAATGATCGAATTTCATTCATTACGAAAGAATTACAATTGGAAGATTCTCGTGATTGTTTCAAAGATTATTTGAAGATCAATAACAAACGATATTGTTCTTCAAGATCCAAAAATTCTTTATTACAAATTGCTAAGGAGAAGAAATCGGTTCTCGAATTCGCCACTGATAATGTGATTAATCAACGAGGTTTCTTATTGGAACTCCATTCTAATAATGATCAATGTACTGAAATGAATTATAAGAATTTATATGGGAATTTTTGCTACAAAATTTCCAATGACGACCAATGTAAGAATACCATATCAATAACACATTCTTATCAATTGTATCAGATTTTAACGGAAAAGTTATTGGAAGAAATGACATTGGGAAATTTAGATAATAGTCAACCGATTAACACAAATATTCGTCTTTCGATTAAAACGGATGAAAATAATCGGAATAATTTAGAGTTCTTCAATTTATTAACTGACGAGAGAATTCAACCGGAACCTTGGTGGCCGATTTTAGCCGAATATTTGGACACGCTCATTTCTTCTGAAATTAACGATGATTCATTTATAGATAATAAGAAAGTGTTATGTTTATTTGCCATCTATAATGAAGAGAATCATATATCGACAACGCAAGCATCATCGTCATTTATCTGGTATATCGACGAATGTTCAATGAATAAAGAATTCCAAGAAGTTTGTCTGATTAAATTGAATGAGGAGAAAGATGTTACTTGGCTATTCAATTTACCAACATCATCTATCGATCCATTTACAAATCATGATTCTTCCCCGACTCTTACCACTTCATCGATTGATTTAGTAACTGTAACGAATAAACAAAAACCAGAAATTGAAATGAATGATAGTAAAGGAATTGGTGTGGGAAAATTTCCTAAAAAGACTTTCGATTCTTTCCGTATGCACAAAGCATTAAGAATTAATAATAATGATTTGAGATTATTTCAAAAATCGATAAATAAACGAAGAAATCGTGCTGATCAAATCGGAAATAGAGAGAAAAGTGAAAAGTTAAAGAAAACACCAATTTTCTTCAACCAAACTGTCATCGGCACATTATTGGGAGTTTTAATCGCTTTGATTGTATTCTGTTTAAGTGGATATATTTTCCTCAATCGACGAAAACGTTCTTATCGAAATAAAGATTGTGAATCAGGAAATAATAACAATGGTTCAGAAGCATTCGAATCTCGATGGATTACAGTGGATAAAATGCAAAACTCAAATAAAACGAGTCCACTCAATCGATTGAAATCAATGATATCATCTCATGATAATCTTTTAGGTGCTGATCGATCGATGGATACAACAAATAATTTTATAAATGAACAAAATCCAAATTATTTCATTGCACAACAAACTGGCAATAATCAACAATTCAACGGAAAACAACCGCAAATGATTAACGGACATCTATTATTACCATGGAATCAGAACGGTATGGTATCGACTTTACAAACTCGGTTAAATTCTCCAAATGAAAGTGGAATATATTCGTTGGAGGAGGCGAATAACATCCATAATGGCGACAACACAAATCACAATTCCAAAACATCAAAATGTCGATTGAAGAAATTCTATTCGATAGGGAAAGGAAGACAAAGTCGTCGTGATCGAACACAGTCTAGAAATAAGTCCTGTGATTCGTCGAATAAGAACTCGAATGAAAATCAAGGAATTAATCAAAATCAAATTTTATATAAAACTATTCGTACTCAAAGTCTCGACAATTATTTATCAACGGAGAATAATTCTGGTAATCCGTTGGCACATAATGTTATTCTATTAAACAATGACGGGACGACATTTATTCCACAAAAAATGCCACAAATTGCTTTAGGCACAATTTATAACGGGAATCAATTAGTCAGTTATGTTCCACAGAAAACACAAGATGGAAATACTATTCTTGTACCACAACCAATAATGAATTCGGTTGTTGTTCAAAATAACAATCAGAATTTAGAAGGATGTAACATCGACAACAATCCGAATACACATACTTATACACAAGTTCAACCAAATGTTTCTCGTCCAGCTGTTCTACCTCTCTCCGCTTATCACTCGACTAATATGTCGCATTTAGTTTCATCTACCTCAGCTAATGCACCACCTTTCCATTTACCTCAAACACAATTAAACAATTCAAGTAGTAGTGATTGCAACTCAAAGAATTCCGATACATCCTGTTACGATTATGTTACAAAAGATTTTTACACAATTTTCGATAAGAATCAAAACAATAAGCAATTCACTGAAATCTTCCACAACAACAATCCACAAGCTACACCTCAAAATTTGCCCAATAAACAAATGAATAATCCAAATTTTAATTCGAATGACTCGACTGAAAGTTCTACAGAAACCGATTTATTTCAGTTGAGCAGTAACAGTTCGAATAAGAAAGCGAATGAAAATGAACATGTAATTCCGTTAATTCCTTCAATCTGTGACGATGGTCAATCGAATAGTAAAAACGGGAATTGGAATAAAATCTCTTGTGAACCGTCAATAGTATAAAAGAAAGTGTGAAAAGTGAAAAGAACAAAATCTTTACATATTTTTTCATTTATTACTCTAATTATTTACCAACACCTTTTGCTTTCACTTCTCCAAATTATATTTGTATCAACAATAAAATTATTATAAAATTCTCCATTTTTCTTCTTTTCGAAATTCTCTAAACAAATAAAATGTAGAAAAATAATTAGTATTAGTCCATTGGTAATTATTTACTAAAAAATTGAATTGGTTTCCATGGTTACAAGGAAGTGAATTAAGCTTAAGATTTAAATTAAAATTTTGAAAAATAAATTATCTATAAGATGAATTTTTATTTCCGAATGAATAGATAGTTGTTAAGGATAACCAAAAGGTAGCAATATTTATACAGTATCTAATGTCGGTGTCCTATAGATATTTCCCCAACGCTTTCCATACCATTCCTCTTTTTGGTTTCGTTATTACATAATATTCCGGTCTGAAACAATTTGGACAGTTAGTACTCTTTTAATGACATTGATTTCTCCCATTAAGTCTCCGAAACAAAAACTTCGTCTTTACGTCTTACCTTTTACTTAAACAAATGAAAATGAAATGCTTCTCCCGATTTCTCATAATCCTGATTAGAGGACACTTAGACGATAATCAATATTTTCTAATGAATAAAAAGAAATAAATGTCACAATTACATTTTAAGTGGACGAAACACTTTCCTTAAGTTTGAGAAAGGAATATTGTTGAAAGGAGAAGAATTTTTTTTGTATCAATCGATTGTAACCATGAGAAGAAAGAATTTTGAAGGAAATTCACCAGTAAAGTTGATTTACATTATTCTCGAACATATAGCCACCAGAAATGATTGCCATCTTCGTTTAGTCGAATAATAAATAATATTCGATGAAACGTGTCACGTCATTCATTTCATTGTTTCGTTCAATTCCTAATATTGTCGTTCTATATTCGTTTCCCTTTGATACTGTGGATCAGTTAGACATGTTGAAGTGGAGCTCACATTGAATAGGAGAAATTCATTTTGAGAAGTTTGTTATTCTCATTATAGTATTTCATTCATTTATAGTTCGAATAGGTTTCTTTTAAGAAAAAAATTTGTTCAATAGAAACAAACTTTGTTTTTTACACAAAATGTCAATGATTCGTTTAAAATTTGAACATTCTATAAAACTAACAATTGTAAGTTAAAATAATAGTAGATGTGCTAATTTATACGATTATCCTCGTTATAACAATAATCATCATCATGTCATTCATTAGTTCGGTGGAAAGATTTCGACGTAATCAATTACCATTACCTGTGCAACGATATAAGAAGTTTAAGGAGGAGAGAATAATGAAAAATGAGAAATTGGCAATTGATACACAATTATTATTATCAACGAAAAAAGTAACAGCATTGAATGATTTTTCGACAATTCCATCATCATCTACCGACAATGCAATACATGAATTACATGTCATTGATACATTAGCCGATGAGACGATTGTAGCCATCATTTCCGAGAAACAACAATTTACAGATCGAATTATATTGAGTAGTGCCAATTTGAAGCAAGTTCCATTGATTATCCTGGAGAAGGATTCCGATATTTATTGCGCAACTTTAAAATCAAAAATGAATTTAGTTCAACATGTTCGTCATACAATGTTGAATCAATTACCGTTATTCAAGAACGATCGTATACGTTTATTGAATTTGAAACATAATTCTATTATGCGTCTACCTCAACTCCATTTTCTTTATCCGTCAATAGTTTTGTTAGATCTATTCGACAATCGTCTCACCGCAATTAATGGAATCAATCAGTTAATTTCTTTAAAAGTTCTCTTATTGGGAAAGAATCGGTTAACAATTATTTTTTAGTCTTATAATTTACGGTCTTATAATAATAATACCTTCATACAAATAATTATAATGTATAATTCAAATGACTTTTTTTAAAAATAATTTACGATAATTTTTTTCATTTTTAAAACATATCAAATTTATAAATTTTTTTTAGGATAAAAAAAATAGAAAATATGAGAGATATTACCTCACTAGATATCCTCGATTTACATTCGAATCAGATTACGATCGTAGAGAATCTCGAACATCTTTCAAATTTGCGAATTTTAAATTTGGCAGATAATCGAATCAAAAGTCTCTCAATCTTGGATAATGGTTTCGGCAATCTCAGCGAATTGAACGTGAAAAAGAATTGTATTCGTCAATTACCAACATCGTTGAAGAATTTACGAAAATTGAAAAGAATATTTTTGAGTCGAAATCGATTTTCATCACTTCGAAGTATCGGATCGTTAAGAGATTGTATCGAGTTACAGGAACTGTCAATTGAGAGAACACCTTTAATGAATATTGATGATCATCAAGATTCTTCCGTCCAATATACGAAACAACAGATCATTGAACAGTTTTCACGAATTCAAATATTGAATGGCGAGAAGATTAATTCATTTCCATCGCATCAACTCATTAAGAATGATTTAATGAATACGAATGGTTTGAAGGTCAGTACCATCAACATCGATACTACATCGACGAATTTCATAAAGAAGAATCAACAACAATTTCAAAAATTCCAAACTAATCTTTTCCCAATCAAACGATATCATCACGAGAAATCTTTTTGTAATTCTTCTTCTTTGTCGAATTCGATGAAAATTCACGTTCCTCCAAACCAGTCACATTCCGTCAATGATTATTATCGAACAACTAGAATCGATAGTAGACGAGCAACATCTCGTAGTAGTTCGAGACGATCAAATGTTCAAGAACGAGTAATACAATCAGCACATTCGAATGTTCGCCCATCTTCTCTCAAACAAAAAACTCCGACAAATGCAAACGGAAATGATGTTGGAGGGAAACAATGTCTATTCCTGTTCGGTCATCATGCTTTAGAAACATTTCTGAAAAATTCTGTCCCGATTACAATTGCATCTATTTCAACGAAAATCGTTTTCAATTCAATTTCAATCAATCAATTATCCAATTGTCTCATTCAAATTCAATCGAAATATCCAAATTTACAAGTTTAAACTTTTTTGAGATGAATTAGCAATTGTAAATTGGATTTATAGTCATTCGAATTTAATGATTGTTCCATTCAACGATTAGATCAATTGACGACGATGGAATTGTTAAATAATCCGGTGAAGATAACTTTGAAGAAGAAGAATAACTTCCTAAACAATAAAATTTGGAGATTATATTTACTCCAGTCGATGAGTTGTTTAGAAGAACTCAATAATAAAAATGTTTTATTAGAATTTGTTTATTTGAAAAGTTTATTAATATTTCCTTAAAAAGATTGAATCGGATCATCGACAAGAATCGATCGATTTCGTCGGACCATTTTATTATCTGATTAATCTGCTTTCTAATCAACAATTGTTGAATTTATCGATGAGAATGAGGAATAAAAAAAAGTTTCATTTTATTGTTTTGAACATGAAAAAATTATTTTTAAATTTGAAGGTATGATGAATTGAAAGAATTCATTTCGAAACGACATCAAAAACCAACGACTTTGTATAAATTATCGATCGATCTACAAAATTCGATTGAATGGAAGTCGAATGCGAAAGAGAGTGGATTAAAGCATAATTTTGATTTAAAATTGAACGATTGGAATGAGAGAATAATACAAAACTTAAATGAGAAAGTTATAAAATTTCGAACATTAAGACGACAACATCAATTAAATACACGTTCTCGTCGACATCGAATAAGTTTCAATAAGAATCGATCTATGTTGCATAATATTTTAGAGTTGGAAAAGAAATGTTTCATTTGATACTCATTCCTTTTCTCATTATCTCTATAAAGTTTGTAAATAAACGAGTTTCTTCTTTCCTAATTACCACGCACTTCAAACGTCTTAAATCCTGGAATTGAATATTTTCGAATTATATCCTGAATATCTTCCGTCATATTCGAGTTGTCACCATTCGAATCCCCAGCAGAATCCAGAATATTTTGAGTTTCAAACCCCGAAGTACCAGTCGTTGCGAAAGAATTGAATGAATCGGAGAAATTTTGTTGGTTAAAATTTCCGTCGAAATTTCCATCAAAATTATCATAATTCGAAGTCGTTCGAATTTGATTGATGGTTGAAGAGGTGTTGATTCTATCTTCAAAATTGTTAATTGTATTCTGACCAAAATCTAATCCCGCCTCATCAGTTGCATATAAACTACCATCATTCTGGTTCAATTGGTCTCTATATTTATTGGGGACTTGTAATTTTTCGTTGTTGATATCCATACCGAATTCTTGTAAGGCAGATTGAATAGCACCCACATCTCTCAATTGTCCAGAATATTGTTCTGTGTATCTCATTGGATTCACTTTAATTATACCCAAATTATGAACCTCTTTTACCACCTTCGTATTAGCACCACCCCATTGAATGATTAAATTCTTTACCGGTTGCTGATTCTCCACATGTTTAGCTCTTTGATAGATAACACGTCGTTTTTGTTGTTTGTAAGGTAGCCAACGCTCCACAATTAATGAACGAGGTTTAGGTGGTAAAGGGGGTAATCGCTCGATGATAACTCGTCTTGGTGGAGGTGCAACTGGTGGTAATTGTTTCGTTATTATTTTCGGTCCCGGTGCAGTTGGAGGTTGTGGAGGATTCTCTCTAACTACCAAAGGTGGTGGAGTTGGTGCACGAGGAGGTCGTTGACGAATAATAACGGGTGGAGCTGGTGGTGGTGCTGGTGGGCGAACTTCTTTTATTATAATCGGACCAGGTGGAGGTGGAGTTGGCGGTTGTAAATATCTAACAGCAACTTCTTGTTTATAAGTGATTTGATCATTATTCTCCTTTCTAATCACTTGAGGGTGTGGATCATAGTTTATTTGGTATTTATAATTTTCAAAATTACTCTCATTTTCTTTCAAGCCAGAAAGTTCGGTTACATAATTCAAATTACTACCATCGAAATTATTATTTGTTTGTTCAGAATAATAATTCCCCGCACCTACTATTGTATCGGCGGGAAGGTTATTTGCTTCTTGGGAAGTGTTGTATTGAAAACTATTTTCGAAATTTTCAGTATTCATTTCTTCAACGCTGTAAGCGTTATCGAATAAATGACTTCCAACCGGTTTCTCCGTTTGTCCAAAATCCGTATTAGCCGATTGAAATAGCGATTGGTGACCTTCATCATTCATATCGTTATTGACGACTGCAGATGATGAAGAATATGAAGATGTTTGTTGAAAATTTTCCATGAACCAAAAAAGGTGAAAAATGAATCTTGGGAATTTTTTTGGTGTCAATCGAAAAATTGAGTATTTATTTCGAATAAGTATCCGATGTATGATATAACAATTGAACTGTAATGATTTGAGTTTATATCAATATGAATGATCTATATACTACACTTTCTATTTTATTCAATTCTTCCGCTTCTTCATAAGAACACTGGAGAAGATGATAATTAATCGTAACAGTCGGCGGTTAATTGAAGTGTATCAAACGTTTGGATCCTTGATGATATCTTATTGTCTCTCCAAATTTATTTGGATTAGAAAAAATAGTTTTCCTATTAATTTTTCACGTTCTGCCTTTCTACATTCGTCGTTTCTTCCTTACCTTATCTATTTCAAATTAGTATCACTATCTAAACGACATTTTTATTTGCAACATCAATTCATGTTCCGCCTATTGTTGCTTTGTCTTAAAAATCTTCATTTCCTTCTCGTACAAACAAAAACAAGTTTCCTCATTCTTTTTAGATATCGATATGATATTTTTTTTAATGATCTTATCTGACATTCTCAACTTATTATTGTCGTGTCTTTTTCTTTCATTTTCTCGATTGGAAAGGATAAGTCAAGCAGACTTTACGAATCATAAATTTTATGTTTGTTTTTCGTTTAATAATTTTGAATGTTTTCTGTTTTTATAATGAAGTGAAATTTAAAAATTTTATTTCGAAAAATATAATTGAAATTTATAAATTATTTTCAAACAATTAAATTGTCGATAATATAATGATAAGATGATGGATCGTTATTTAATTAGATAATTGAGATAAAATTATTGAATTATTAGATAATATTGATATTTGAAGAAAATGAAACTTTCCTTTTGATGAGAGACAGCCGGAAGAGAATCGGTTTCAAAAAGAATTTTAATTAAAATACCAAATTAATATTATCACAAATGATGATAATAATTATGATAATTGAAGATAGTAATTACAAATTATAATGAATTGTTCAAACATACACAAATTGATAATTAAATCACTATTTTCGATGAAAGTAAAATTGATGAAGGTCGATGATAAAAATCGCTGATGTCCATCATATCACTTTACCTTACGGATATAAATTGATGAGCAAATCTCTAGAAAGATTTACTTTGAAATTTTCATTAAACGAAAATGAATCAGACTCATATGAAATTGATGAAAAATTACGTGGCCGCTAGTGATTTAGGTGGTCAAGGTGGAATCGAAGGTATCGGTGCCCAACATTACACCTCTGGTTCTTCTTCCTTTTCTTCCTCTTCATCATCCTCATATGGAGGAGGTATGAGTGGAGGTTTCGAATCTGGAATGGCCGGTATGGAAGGCGGTATGGAAAGTTCATCTTATTCTAGTTCATCATTTGGAAGTGATGCATCTGGTGGAGATGGAGGGATGATGATGAATGGAGCAGATTTTGGAGCTGGTGGCGATAGTTCATCTTCTTTCAATTATGAATCAAGTAGTTATAGTTCAAGTGGTTCCTCGGCTGGAGATTATTCATCTGGTGCTACATTTGGTGCAGGTGAAAGTGGCGGTTCTTTCGGTGGTTCATTCAGTGGTTCGGCTGGTTTTGAAGGAGATTCAAATTCTTCTTTCAGTAGTAGCACTTCCTTTGAAGGTGGTAGTTCTTTTGGTTCAGGTGATGGAGCTAATATGTCATCATCATCAATGTCGATAGATCAATATAAAATTAATTATGATCCCAATCCAAAAGTTGTTCAAAAAACAAACAACGAAGCTGTTACTTATAAACAAGAGATCGCTGTTAGATATTTGCAACCACCAACTCCCCCACCACCCGGCCCTATAATCATTAAGGAAGTTAGACCACCTGGTCCACCACCAGCTCCTCCGATTGTTATTCGTCAACGACCACCACGAGCTCCCACACCTACTCCATTAGTCGTTCGGGAAAATCCTCCAAAACCACCAGTGGCACCAGGGCCAAAGGTAATCACTAAGCAATTACCTCGAATGCCACCACCTCCACGAAGAGTAATCGTTGAACGGTTACCTCCTCTTCCACCCAAGCCACGTTCCTTAATTATTGAACGATGGTTACCTTACAAACAACAGAAACGTCGAGTTATTTATCAGAAATCAGCAGATGTCAAACGTGCGGAAAATGTAAAGAACATGATTGTCCAATGGAAATCAGCAGATGTCAAACTGATGAAAGAAGTTCATAATTTAGGTGTAATCAAAGTCAATCCTCAAACTTATGTCCAACGATATTCAGGACAATTGAGAGATTTGGGAGCTATATCTTCTGCTCTCCAACAATTTGGAATGACTATCACACATCAACAATTGCAACCACCATCAGATGTCATGCAAGAATATAAAGCAATAGCAGCAGGAGGAGGATCGTCCGGTAGTTATGGATCTGTCGCAGATTTCTCTTCAAGTGGTTCGAGCAGTTTTGGAAGTAGTTCCTCGAGTTTCGAATCTGGCAGTAGTGGTTTTGGTGATGGCGGTGTATCATTCGGAGGTGGGGCTGATTTTGGTAGTGCTGGTGGGTCAAACTATTCATCAATGTCATCCAATTTCTCCTCATCATCAGATTATGGTGCAGGTGGTTCTGGATCTTATGGTGCCAGTTATGGTGGCGGTATGGATGCTAGTTCTAGTTATGGCGGTGGTATTGATGCTAGTTCCAGTTATAGCGGTGGTATGGGTGGTGGTTCAAGTTACTCCTCATTTGAACAATCGTCATCAAGTTTTGGTGGTAGTTCACAATCGTTCGGTTCTATTGAAGAAATTGTACGTCGTTACACTGTTCCAGGATATGTTACATTTGAGGTGAAAGGAAAATAAATTATTTAAATGAATGTATAGAACAGATTAAATTACTTCAAATTCTCTAATAAAATAATGAAATTGGTTAATGATTGCTCGAACATTTAGTTGAGGCAGAAAATGGTGCTTCCTTTGTCGTTCTAGAGCTCTTTCCCTATTTCAAATTTTAATGAGATTTCTTTTTTTACTCATTTCTTTATTTTATCGGTTTTTCAATTTTATTTTAATAAACACATATAATCTCAACTTTTTTTAAAATTCTGTTGAACAAAAAAAAAATTTATTCTAAATTATTTAAAAATTTATTATAGAAAAATTAAAATTATATTTCATATAGATAATTTTTCGATTCTTGCGATTTGATCGTTTATCCCAATTTTTGTCTGAAATTAAAAAATGAGAAAACAATTTTAATGAAGTTTCTAACAAGTAATTCTTCTTTTGACATATCACTGTTCTCTAACATTCCATCAAATATGTCATAAAATTTATTTTTTCGATCTTTCAACGTCGATTTCAATTTCTTTAATAATTTCAAATCTACTTTGATACCATCTGATAGCGTGTCATTGGAAAACGATATTTTATTCAATTTTTCAATTTTTTCTTTATTTGTCATTATCATTTTATCCAAATCGCAATTCGTAATTACTATCTTCAACTTTTCGTAATCCTTTAACAAAATCTCCTTTTTCTCATAAAGTTTTTTGTTTTCATCTTTTATGATACGTAAATTTTCCTTCATTTCTACCAATTCATTATCATTGGCAATTTCTTTCTAAAATTAGAATGTTTTATAAAACTCAAAAATATATTAGACGAACTATATAACAATAAATTTTTTGTTTTCCATATATTTTTTCGACTATTTTATTATCGTCTCTCAGATTTTCCAAGGATTTTTGAATAAACTAAAAATTTATGAGGAATGAGGAAAAAAAATTATGAAATAAACTGGAATTTTGTATTTCTTGTGTAAATTTTGGAAGATATCATTAACATTATAAGGTCGTTCTTGCTCTATTAAATATTTTAATACGACATCAACTTTTGTACTCATTGTAATAACGAAATATTACACATGGAATTTTATTGAAGATATTCAAATTTAAAAATGATATTCTTGGGTTTTGATAAAGAAGGAAAGTTTTTGGATTTTAAAAACGCACAAATGAGTTGAAGAATAAATAGACTTTGATAGTTCATAAAAATGATGACTTTTATGTGATGATGGTCGTAATGGCTCCGAATTTCTTCAAGAAACAATCGTCTTTTTTTTAATGACTTTAGTTTTCTCCATTTTTAACTAATTAGAACTAAAAATTGACATCAATGAATTGAAGATATAGTTCGAAATTAACAATGTATGATCATTCTAAAGTTGCATGCTAACGTTGTCGGAATTAGTGGCACCCCCATCAATTTTTTGGAAAAAACCTTTTTGGTTTTCCTTTCTTTTTGCAAAATGATAAAAAAAAAGAATAAAAAAATTAGAATTGGTCGATTATATTAGATTAGAGATATAAGAATTAGTCAAATTATTGGAAGGGAATTAAGAATTGAAATGTTTATTCAAAAATTGAGTGAAGATAAAAAATAAGGAACGAAATAATAACCATTAGAAAAACTGCTCGGAGAGACTTCCGTTATGCTGTTCGCGATTTACTTAGGAAAGCGGAGGAACAAAAATATGAGGAATTGGTTAAAATGAACAACACCTCGAAATTCTGGTCATTCATGAGAAGAAAGGAAAGAAGTACTCCAACTATCTCTATTGAAGAAAAAAAAAATGGCGCCAAAATCGCCATTTTGTTCAAAAAA